>CM057339.1:731310259-731513062 GCA_030015575.1 Agapanthus africanus
TACCCCTAACCCTATAGTAGCATCCGTGTCTCCTGTTCTCGTTCCGTTCAGTGAAACAGACCCGTTTGGATAGCTATATGCACACTGCATGTATCCGTTCTTGGGGGTATGCATTTTCGTTACCCGGATATCATATTTTAGTTTTGGTTGACACGTATATTAATCGTATTTTCAAATCATAATTTTAGACCCGACCCGGGCGTCTTTTGGACTATTTTGTATTTAGCCTAAAACTCAAATTTTATTAATATTATATTCTAATATTCTTAAACTGTTAAAATTTATTCAATCATATTTTAAACAAACTAATATTATATTATACTGTTATCCATTTAAAATTTTACCAAACCAAATATATTTTTAAATCTTTTAAATCCTAATCTAAATAACTCACCCACTGCCTCTCTTACTATTCATTATATATACATTATTTTTTTTTTCAAAACCCATACTTAAAACCCCACGTTCCCAATACTTCACTGTTCCTCCTTCTCTCTCCCACTTCGTCTCGTTCCCGCCTCCGCCGCTCATGAACCCTAACCCTAACTCGCGCTCGCCGTTCCCCTCACCGTCGGCACCCCATCTCGCCGACTCCCTCCGACCTCGCCTCCACCACCTCATAACCTTCCCCGACCGATACCTAAGAACCCAAACCGACGCCCGCACCATTACCTCGCCGTCGACCTCTTCACCCTGTTTCCTGCACCCCGATCTTCTCCTCTCATCCTCCTCGACCACCTCACCTTTCTCTTCTCCCTCTCCTCACCGCCTAACCCACAACCCTCGCCTGCAAACTCGAGAACCCCTGCAACCCATACCCCTCTCTTCACCCCCGCTTGTACTTCCCGCCTCGCCGGAGCTCCGACTCCGCCGATCATCTCGTCGGACTATTCATCATCTTGGAGCACCACAATCCCGACCAGAACCCCACACCCGAGCTCCCATTTTCCCTGCACCTGAAACCCTAGCACCCACTACCCATTGCCGTCGAACCCTATCGCTGGAAAAACCGTCGACGTCGTCACCATCTCTATTCTAGCCTCTGTCCCAGAACCCTCGAGCCAAACCCCAGAGCACCAGCCCCTTCTTCTTCCTCGTCTTCTTCTTCTTTCTTCTCTTCTTGTTTTCCGGTCATCGCCGGAGCCGTGCCATTGCCGACGAACCTGTTGACATCCCCTGCCAGCATAGTCGTGTTCTTGCTTCGCCTGATTCAGTTATGTACGCCCGCGTGTATATTGCGACGTTTACCCGACGTCGGACGCTGCGTACGCACCCGTATTGAGATCCGATCAGGCAAGTTTATCTTGCTACATGCTATACTACTATATTTTGCATTCATGCGAATAGTAATATTACATATTGTTTAGTTATGCATCCAATGTTACAGTTTTACAGTTTTACAATATCCGTTCACATCCGTAAGTTTATTACATATCTAGGCGCATGCAAGTTTATGTTGCTACATGCTATACCACTATATTTTGCATTCATGCAAATAGTAATATTACATATTGTTTAGTTATGCATCCAATGTTACAGTTTTACAGTTTTACAATATATGTTCGCATCCGTACAGTTTATTACATATCTGGTCGCATGTAAGTTTACCTTGCTACATTCTATGATACATATTTTGCATCCATATGAATAAAAATATCACATGTTTACTACATTGTACGTCCATGTTACTGTTTTACTGTTTTTGGATAGCCGTTCGTATCCGTATCATTTATTACATATTAAATTGCATGCCTGAACCTGATTACTTCATGTTACTGCTAGATTTATATACTATACTTGCTAGTATGCACTATACGACTCATGGACTCATTATATGTTATCACTGATTACTATTCGTGCATCCGTGCTTTTACCGTGATTCGATACTGGTTACATTTTACTGTTGGGCATCCATTGGATACACTGTACACCACCTGACAAGACCTGATACACCACTGCTTGACTTGATACCTGATCCTGTTACTAATGCCGACAACCCTGACTTATTGTCCCGATGGACGTTACTGTTGTCTGTATAAACAAAACATGTACCTGCTTGATCCTGTGTTGGCATTAGATATCGATTGGCAATACCTGACTTGAACACATAATCTTGGAGGTAAGGGGAAATCAAGAATGTAAGCGAACGTAACTCAAAGGGCTATTATATTGTTTGCCGTTTTTCCGGGGCGTTACGGAATATATTTTTTGCCTTTTTTCCGGGCGTTACGGAATAATCCTGTTACCGTGGTCCCGTGGGGAATGAACGGGGCATAGACCGATGGGTTACGATGATGATTACATTAATTGATTTCGAAGACTTTAGAATAGATAACCCAGTATTATAGTTTAGATTACTCACTACACTTCACCTGCACGTATACACTTCATTGTTGCATATCCATGTCATCGTTTATATTCATGCCTGCATATCTCGTGTATCCTGTTCATTTATTATTGTTGATATTATGACACACTGACGTCTGGGTTTTGCATGGCCCAGATCCTCTGTCTCTTTCATAGGCTGATCAGGAGTATTTCCGCCGTCAGGACGAGCAGTGAGGATCCTGTTAGTATCCAGTTTAGTTTAGTTTTATTTCCGTACTTTCATTTCCTGATGTGAGCCCGTATTTGGGACGTACTTTCCAGATGTTATGGCTTATTGGATATATTGCTTCCGCACATTTATATTTCTTGACTCGTTTATTCTGGCATATGGACATGTACTAGATAGTTTATTTTTATTTTACTGTTCTTGATATCTTATAGACAGCCGTAATGTGACTGTGGAGGGATATTTCTTAGCCACAGGTAGCAGGTTGGCTCTATCACGTGCCGATCTTAGCGTACTCTGGGACGCGGGGCGTGACAGGTTCCTTCAAGAAAATATATTTTCTCGGTTCGAGCACCTTAGCGCTATCATTAGCGATAATGGGATACAATTCTGTAATCAGTCTTTTGAGGCGTTGATGCGAAAATATTCAATCAACCACAAGCTTTCTACGCCCTATCATCCCCAAAGGAGCAGGCAAGCTAAGATCTCCAATAGACAGATCAAACAAATTTGGGAGAAAATGGTTTCCAAGAATCGTAAAAATTGGTCCACCAAATTGACGGATGCTATTTGGGCATTTCGTACCGCTTATAAAACCGATCGTGGTATGTCTCCATATCGACTGGTGTTTGGGAAGGCTTGCCACCTTCCTGTCAAGATCGAACATAAAGCCATGTGGGCTATTATATTAAAGGGCTTAATTTTGATTTTGATCAAGCCAGCAGTTATCAGAAGCTACAATTAAATGAGCTAAGAGAACTTCGCGATGAAAATTACGATAATGAGGTTATAGTAAAGAACCGGACAAAGGTGTTCCACGATAAATATCTTTTGAGAAAAACATTCACACCGGGACAACAAGTCCTTCTTTACGATTCCCGTCTCCATCTTCATCCGGGTAAGCTAAAATCTCGTTGGAAATGACCTTTTATGGTGCGATATGTTTACCCGCACGGTGCAGTGGATGTAGAAAATGATAAAAACGGTTCTATTTTTTTTAAGTAAATGGGCATAGATTGAAACCGTACTTTTCTGTTGACCCATCGGAGAAGCTCATGTTCTTGCAAGAGCCGCTTTATCATGACTAACTTTCCTTCGCCTCGCCTCCATGTTTCAGTAACACTGTTTCATCTGAGAATGGAGGTGTGTTTAAAAAAGATAAATATCTGTACATGCCAAAGAAAAAGTTTAGGGGTAGTTTTTCATTTGACTATCTTTTGTCCGTATTATTCTCTACCCAAGTTTACAGGTTTATATGCTTGAAGAACAACATCAGTGATGATACTGTTGCAAATAGCTTTGGGGAAGGTTTGTGTTTATTGAAATATCATTTGGCACTAGGCACTACTATATATGAAAAGAATAATAATAATAAATAATAAATTTTGAAAATAAAGGTTAGAAAGTGAAAAATACATATGTAAGAGAGGAAGAAATTTAAGAAATACAAGAAAATTAGATGTTTTAAAACAAAACTAGTAATAGATAGTCATGAACTATTATCCCAAGGATTAGTAAGATGAAAGAATCACTAATCTGCGGATAGAAATAAGTTTGAAAAATAGTCCCTATTCTTGAGTCCAAACTTCTGAACATTGATACCCTACTATACGCACTTACACACATCTTGAAACTTGGGATAGTAGAAGATATCTTGAAATGCTCTTGTCTAAAAGCCTTAGTATGAAGAGAAAAAATATAAATCAACCAAATATAAATGATACATAAAATATAAATGGTGAAGAAAAATATAGTGATGGTGCCTTATCACCTAGTGCCTTAGACCAACTGATTTGGGAGTCACTGCTAAGTCTTAGGTGTTGGAAGACTAGGATATTGCTAATTACGCCTTAATAAGTGAGCACATTCGGTAATCGGTTGGTTAGTATCTCAAGAAGTATTAACGGTTGCATGAAAAATGTGTGAGCAAATCCATATAAAATATCACCGACTAAAAAGTATTAAGAAATATGGACAAAAGGTATGATAGCTTGAATTGAATTCTCCAAGTGTAGGGATGTTTTTTACACACACGTATGGGTATATGATCGATATTTGAAGAAGAGATAGGGAGAAAGACTAAAGACGATATTTTATTGAGTGCTGATGTGATTTCTGACATTTTTTCACGACTATTAAGTTAGGGCTCATGACTACTAAAAAGCTAGTGTAGTATAAAACTCTTATTTTCAAGTTTTTTCTTTTATATGTTCCTTATCTTTGCATATAATTTTTATCTTTTTTTTTATTTTTGGATTTTGTGGGTGTAATCCGCTGAAAACCCTCAGGAGACAACACTCTTCCTACTGGGGACACCTAGAGATTTAAAAGCTTGTTGCACGAGCTAAGTGCAATCGTGATGCCTACGAAAGTGTGCTAAATTTTTCTTTTTCTTTTTAATAAATAGTTTGCTCAGGACGATCAAAGATAAGTTTGGGGATATTTGATTAGTCAAAAATATTGCACATTTGTATGGACATTTTTCCTACTATTATTAACTAATAAAAGGTTTTAATTGTAAATAAAGAACATATGTATGTTTATTTGTAAAAAGATTATTATCATATGTTTCTTCATTTATAATTAATATAATTAGGGAAAATATATGCATATAATATTTAAATGAAATATTATTAATTAAAATATGCATATCATGTCAAATATTCCTAATATATATTCTTAAGATATCATCATATAAATGGTAGGAATAATATCTCAAAAATAACAAATGCTACTAACAATTTGATTGAGATATTGTGTAGGTATTAACTCAGGTCTGAAATCTAAGTAGGAGATTCACATTAAATCGGAATATCAAACCGAATCTGCCAAATATTAGAAGAAAATTGAGAAATTTAGCAACGGCAGAGACTAAGGGCAATATTTTCAGAATCTGTATATCAAGAGAATCTCCAAATATCGAGAGAAAAAGTCAGAAAAAATCCTAAGTCAAAATCCCACTAGAGGGTGGCGGATCCGCGGTTAAGAGGGGGATTGGGCGGCGGTTCCGCGGTCGATTATGGGCTGTAGGATCTAGAAACTTAGTGGCATGATCGTAATGTCGGCTACTCCAATATAGCATCTAGGGTTTCCAGTTTCAGAGACTATATAAAGGACCGAGAGCTGTACATTCCAAAATCATCAAATCAATTCATCTATTCATCTATCTCTCGATCAAGAGAGAGCTCTACGAGCAAAAACTAAGGTTCTTGTAATCTACATTTTTAAGAAAAAAAGTTGTAATGCAATAGTTGATAAATAAAGGCAGCTTTCGTTTTAATTCTTTTCGCATTTACTTTCCCGCATTACTTTTCTGCATTACTTTCAGCATTACTTTCTGCACTTTTAAATTTTAATTATGGTTTCATTCATCTTCCACCTCTCTTTTAAATCGCTAATAACCATGAGCGAGTAATTTCTTGCTTGCTAGGGTTTGTAGGATATGGTAGAGTAATGGATGAAAAATCTCTTAATTTCTTTTAACACTTTAATGTTTATAAACCTTAGCAAAATAAATGTTAACTCTCTTATCGGACGCACTATCAATTAATGATAGTCACGACCACGATTTGAGATTCGTTAATGCTTATTTTGTTAAGGGCTTGAGATAAATAGTGATCAATGGATGAACAAGGGGCAGTAGTGGAAAACCCTAATTCCCTCCAAGAACTTTAATCCACATTCATCGCTATCTCTCTAGTTTTAAACAATTAAAAGTTAAAAAGAATCATTTCTAAACCTTCATCCATTAACTACTAAGTCTTATGAACCCTACAAACCTTTCTATTATAAATTTTCTACCCATCTTAATTTAAAAACGACAACAATCCCTCCTTTCATCAACTCATCTAAAACAAGATAAGAAATTCACGTTTCCCTGCGGATAACCCGTACTCATTGCGGCTAGCTATTTGCGACACCGTCTTGATTGCGGCTATTTATAAAACATACAATATTTTTTCGCACAACAATCATCCGCTAACAAATGATTATGGTCATCTTCAAAATGATATACAAACCATTTGTTCGTGTCCTTCTGATAATATATGTCTAGCTTTGCTGGACAATCACAACGTGTTATACGGCGAGCTTTCCGCTTTCTGTTCTCTCGGTTCAAATGTTGGGCAAAACGCCTCCCGGTACGAGAACAAATAAAACAATGAAAGATTCTAATGATTCTATCCATCTGATCGTATCTAACATTTGATCTTCTAATGCTAAATCCCTTAAGCTGAGCATACTTATTATAATGATTATACCATTCTAATTCGGTATCATATGTAACATCAAGCATACTTTGGAATTCATCACAAGGAAGGCCGAAGGAACAATGCTCTGTTTCATCTTCCACTAGGTCATAAGCATCCTCAAGATTGATCATGGACATTTCTTCTTTGTCCATCTTTATCTGTCAACAAGTGAAATTTAGCAGCCACACAACCAATTACGAAACATAAAACATAACTTCTTCGACGGAAAATTAAATTACATAAAGATAAAGTCCATGGGAAACACGAAAACAGAAGAGGACATTAGGTAAAGGAGAGGAGGATCACTGGATTGGTCTTACTTCTTAAAGGAATTTCATCCTCATATGCCAAATTGCTAATAATGTTTCACACCGACGATTATTAATACCATCATGAAAGTGTAACGTTTTAGAAATCGTTATGTGAATGTTTCCGTTTTTGGGTAAAATTGTCGGTATTTTCTGTTTTTAACCGACTATGATCAAACGGCCAAATAGACTTGCCAGCACCTAGTTTAGCTAAAATAAAGCTAGTGCGCAAGCTTTGGGGGTATATGGGACGTTTTGGTTCAATTTGAATTTTTCCCAATTTTAATATTATTTTAATGCGGTATTCACATTTTGGCAATTTTCTCTTAAGTCTTCTTTTCAAAAATTAAGTTTGAGTTAATAAACCCTTCACATAGCATCTAGATATTTGTATGGGTTTTATTTTAACTCAAAAGAAAAGGAAAAGAAATAAAAAAGAGGTGCATGCATGTGTGCAAGTGTGTGTGTGAATGCATTAATGAGCATTTATCACAAGAAGTTGCTAGGTAATTCCTCACTAAACCCTCACCCTCTCCTCCTTGGCCGAGCCCTCTCTCTCTCTTCTGCCCTTGTGCATTTCTCTCATCATTTACTTCATTTCTAGCTCATAAAATCTCCAAATTTCCTTAATAAATCATAAAATTACCCCAAGTCTTGATTTGAGCATCTTGGAGCTAGGAAAGCTTGGTTCTTGTGATCTTGAGGATAGGTAATGATCCTTGTCTGTTCTTTATTTAGTTTTTGTGCTTTGTGGCTAGTTAGTTTCAGTTTAGATAAGGTATGGTTAGTTGTGTGCGTAATATCGTATTTTAGTATCGATTTGTGACATTTGTGACCTGCTGTGACCCCGAGATTATTCTAGAAAACCAAACAATATAGTTTTGTAGTACCAGTGACCCTGGAGCACCATCTGAGACACGAGACCCATCCCACCGGCCGGGGCCGGCGACCCCTTTGAAGAATTCCGGCGAGATCGGCTAGGGTTTGGAGTTGGGGTGTGGGATTTTGAGGGTAGGTCTATGCCGGGGTTTGGGTGTATTTGGTCTTGTTTGTTTGTTTAGTTTTCACTGTATGCAAAATCTGGGATCACTTAGGTAAGTTGTAGTGTTTTGTGTCCGTGCGATACGTTATACGACACGGATCGTGCACGTTGTGTGGTTTTTGCTCTTATGTTGTTTTCGTCGTGTCGCTACGTACGTTAGCCACAATACGGACACTTGAGAGTAAGTTTTGTGTTGTTGCGTTGGTCTAATGTAGTGTGTACGTGTTTTAGGGTTATTATTAATATACACTTGTTTTATTGTCTTAATATTGTAGGTTCGCAGGCGGGGACTACGAACACTGCTGTAAAGGGAAAACAGGTGGTTGGCTACACTTAGCCAGGAGTGTTGGTGAGTAGATTTAACATATACAGGGGAATCGCCTGCATGGCGTTATGCGTCTGGGCTAGAGATATTAACTTTGTCGCATATCCTATGTCATGTTTAGAATTGCGCATTTACCCTACTGCTTAGTAGATTGTTGTGCTTGGACTAGTACCCTTAGGACACTGCACATATTATTGACGACTCATGTTGCACGAGCACTGATTGTATGCTACACACACCGTCAATAATTACCATGTCACGCACAACCCACATAATAGAAATGATATTGTCTGGTCAGGGACATTGTGACATTGATTCATATTTCTTATTGCATATGACATATAGCATACCTGTATACCTACATGCTTACACATATGCTTTGACATGCTAGTTACCTGTATACCTATAGGGTATCGTACCATTAGCGATAGGTACATACACACCTAAGGACATAGCTACAGGTATGCTTTGCATTCCATACTTCACTTATACCTGGAGGGTATATCACATCATTACTAATAGGTAGATACCTATATTTTCTGCTATACCTTCATGTGTTCACATATATCTGGTTATAGCTACGTATTTACCTTATTGATGTATTATTATGAATTGGAGATATTAGGAACCGCATGATATTTATATTAACCGGTTGCAGTCAATTAGCGGCTTTTCCTTTATACGCTTACTTTACAGTTTTATGTTGCGTATACTTTATTCATGGATTTTCACATTGAGATATGGATTTTTCATGATGTTTTCTGGATTTGGGAATCGTGGGAGTTCACGAAATTATGCATTGTTTGAAAAACCCGGTTTCCCTTGATATGACATTTCAGCATCCACCATGAGATTTATCGGTTCTGATATATATACCCCATGCGAGGAGGCGTCGTGAGCCGTATGAGGGTACATGGTGGGGCCCGGAGGTACCCCGGGGCAAGAAGATCGAAGGTCCATGCCGTTGAGCCTGGCAGGGGAACCATACCATCCGGTGACATTACCAATGACTCGGCGGTTATCATGGGGATACCGTTAGGAGTCATGTACGTATGGATACGTGGAAAGACGGGAGTCAGAGCTAGGCACTCGTGCTTTTCGGATGGCATGTGATACGTACCTATCAGGGTGCCAGTCTTGGTGACAACACCTGATGGATCTGCATTTCTGTGTTGATGCTTGACACATTAGTTTCATGATATTCTTTTTATTCCGTTGTATATATAACAGGGGATTGAGCCGCTGTTATATATGCCCTTACACCAATATTAGTGGAATGGGACGCTAATATATGTGTATTGACATTAAATTATATACATCATCATATTTATTCATGCAAATATACCTAGAATGTAAAGGACTCATTGACATTGGATTTAGGACATTTGAGAAGACATTTGATATTGATTACAGGAGATATGTAAGATATACTTGGTATTGTACATACGAGATATGTGAGATCTACTTGATGTTGTACATTCGAGATATGTGAGATATACTTGATATTGTATATACGAGATATGTGAGATCTACTGGATAGTGTACATTCAGGATTTGTGAGACTTATATGATATGAGAGCCAATTTGGAGGCTGATTTGAGGAATTGGGATTTGGATTGTCTTGATAGATTTTGATCCTACCACGATGTCAGGATTCCGTGGAAATGACATGTTTCATTTCATACTCTACATTTACTGTTTATGCACTGCTTCATGCATTAGTGTACCTGTTAGAGTACCTTCCATGACTGTTGCATTTACATACCTTTATTCATATCATTTATTCATGTACTTGTAGTACCTGATAGAGTACCTTACATGACTGTTACCTTCATATCGTCATATTATTGCTTCATGTATTAATTATACCTACTAGTGTACTTTTCATGATTATTGCATTACATATGACTATTCATTGATATTAAACGCTTATGTCAGATTCGCGTTATACGTGCATACTCGCGATTACATGCATATGTTGAATTTTTCTCGCTGCCCGAAAGTCGAAAACTACTTGCCGAGGCGAGAAAAAGGGTCGCTGATTTTTTTCCGGGCCAGATGTTGATTAATAGGAAGACTTGTTTACTATTCGCAAGTTGGCAACTCACCCCCGTTGTGCCACGGTGTTTGCAGGTGTTCCTCAGGATAGTCAGAGGCAGGGCTATTTCCATCCATCGCATCATCTTTTGGCTGCGGATACCACTTCGCCTGACAGTGTGCAGTTTTGTCCAGGTGGGTTTTATGGTTATCCGATGTTGTATTGTATATTCGTTGTATCCATGTACTCTCCATCTACCAGTATTATGTATGACTTAGTGACTTGGTGTGAGGACGATATTATATATTATTTTGTGACTTGGAGGTTTTTATGCAATTTTATTTATATCGTCTCTTTCTTCGCTACGGCGTCGTATATCTGTTGTGGTGATTGTTTTCCGCCGTTGGGCGTGGATTTTGCTCCCGTTTGGGATGCTTTACTTTATATTTATGTTGTACCCATTTTGGGGGCTTGTTTTACAAAGGGGGTGCTGCCAAAATTTGAAGGAATAAAAGTTGGACTTTTAAAGAATTTGTGTTGTGATTTCAAATATTTCAAAACTCGTATTATCTTTTCTTGTCTTTTTAATGGTTTGGATTTCTGGGTTTTGGCTTTCTTTTACCGCGTTACGTCTGTAGGCGTTGCGTAGTATTAGGGCCGTCACGTGCGAATTTCGGGTCGTGACAGAAAGATCATGCAATCAAATATCTATAACATCATCGTGTGACAACTAATCCACATATTCAGGTTTCACGAATAGTGGTATTTGCTATTATTTTGCATTTGAAATCATTATTTGGTTAATTGAAGTGGGGATTATTGGGGAAACTTACTTCCGTATTCACCACCAGCAAACTTCTTCTTCTGTCCGCCACTAACAAATTTCTTTTTCCACCTCTCCTTAACAGATATTAAGACGATGAGAGCTTGGGAAAAGGGTTTTTTCTCGGACGAGGAAGTAATCTTCGTGAAATTAGGATATTTCATGCGATTTGATATCGTGAGGTAAGGAACAAGGGATGTGGATTTTTCTCCGGTGAGTAACCCACCTTGGTGTACTTTTTGGGGATTTACTGGGTGATTTCTCTTCCAGTGAAATTATGGATCAAATAATCAGACGCGTGGCAAGAATTCACTGGCTAACCAGCCAAAATTTCCTCCAACCGGTTGCGTGGATCTCGAGAACACATCTGACGGTGGAGATCTATTGTGGATCTGTTTTGCAATTAAAACCCTACTGCACCATAGCATTACTCGTTTTATGGGTGATTTAAAAGTAAATAAATTTTTAAAAAAAGCCTTATCATTTCATCTCACGCGTCTCTTCCACACCATCCAAAAGTTCTCAACATTATCGTTTCATCTCACACATTGAGCTACTCAAAATTAAGCATCCATTGCTAAGGAAGAAGAAAGAACAGAAGGAATATAAATCGTTAGGAAAAAGGAAGAGGATTAAACAGAAAGAAGAAGATAAATAAAAAAGGACAAGGAATGGAAGACCAGGTAATTAAACATGATCTTTTTTTGCTGTGATTTCATTTTGGTACATCTTCTTTATACTCATTGTGGTATATATGGATTCAATGGTAAACCTGATCTTTTTTGGTCTATATATTGATTTTCGTATTCATTCTTTATACAATTGATCAATGACTATATAATTTTCACTTCACTTCGTTCTTTGTATATCTTGATTTCAGATTACTGGCAAAAAGTAAGAATTTTAGATTTCAGTTTCTTTTCGTATTTTTTCATTCCATCTTCTATCTTTTGTATTTATTATATACGCTAGGAAGTTATCCTGACCAATAAAAGAAAATCATAGTCGGTTATCTCAACCTAATATTTATAAAAACTGGAAATGGTAAACTTAGCTTAAAGGCATTTTAAGTGTTTTGAAATTTTTAAGAACTCATTTTCTATTGTTCAACCAGTTACCATTTTTATATTTTTTTATTATATAAATATTGGATGGATTAAGTTCAAAATATAATTCCAAAAGAATTCTAATTAAAACAAGAAGCAACACTTCAACACATTTTTAAATATTAATTTCTTCTATATGGTATCAAAAATGCATGTATATTAATAATCAATAGTTCACCTTTATTAATAATCAATGGTTCACCTTTAATATGTTTGACCTTTATAATGATTTTTCCTCTGTTTTTAAAAAGAAAACCTACATCTCCATTTCTACAAGTCATGATGTTTTTTTATAGAGTACAACAAGAAGTCGCAATCTCTCCATTAGAGTACACTGCTTAAACCGCTTAAATCAAGTGATATTTAAAAAACGATAAATTCGTAATAAATTATTTCCTTAATTTTTTAATTCATAGTTTAGGTGACGATCAACAGATTAATAATAATTCAAGTAATGGTAAACGCAAAAGAAGCATACAAATAAATTGAAATAATATAATATAAACATAAGTTCCTAATTTATACATTTATTTCTTCATAATGTATATGTTGTAAGTTTGCTACAATCCCATCAATTTTTCTATCCCTTATTCATTGCTTTTGCGCTTAATACTTTATTTCTAGGTTCTTCATATATACTTGCTTGCTTTATTGCAAAAAACAAAGCAATAGATCAAAGTTAAGAAAATATTCCATTAGTAATATTATTTAAAAGTTTAAAAGCATGTACCTATTGTTATTGCTCTTAATAGTAATTTTCTATATTTTAATTCAAAAAAAGAGGTGGATATTAAATGATAATGCAAGACAATTGTATCAACTTGGACTTGGATTTTCTATTGAAGTTGAAAGTAATTGAATCATTTTTTTTATATAGCATAATTTATTATATTATTTCTTTGTATCTTTACCAAGTGAAAATGAATCAATTAGTTGATGTATAGAACGTACATCGTACGTGCACCGTAGTAATCATTGTTTCTGTTATAAAATTTTGTAATTTGAATTCTTTATTTTTTTAATGTTTTTTTTATTTGAAAAATTCTACTCCTTTATTACTTTTCTGAAATTATTATATTTGTGGCCAGTGCAAAAAACTAGTATATTAAAATATTATAATGTCGGATCCAGATCGGGCCACGGACAATGCAATCCAACCCAAACACAAAGGATGTTATAGCGTGAGAAAGAGGGGAGAGCGGGCGAGCATAAGGATAGGATAGTAGCTGCTGCGAGCTCGAAAGCTCATCTATGGCATGTTGGGACCCGAGCTCAGGCGCGGTGATGATCTACCGCCATTCGCTCAGCCACAGGACTTCATTGGTTCCTTCTGCAGGGCCATGCTCAGCCTCAAGGTCAGTCAGTTATTGTTTTCGATTCCAAGTGTATTGAGGCTTTGTATCAATTGAATTGATGTTTAGTGTCGCCATGAGAATTCACTTGGGATTAGGCGGGGGTCAATTTAGGGTTCTTTGAATCAGTTGGACTTGGAAAATTTCGGGTGGAAGTATTGCGGCCATGTTTGGGTATGGAGTTAGGGCAACTGGAGTTTATTATCAAGTGGAGGAAGAGATGATGCCGGCTATGGATTGCAATGCCCAAACTCCATTTAAAGATAAACTATGGTTATGTTATAGGAGATGCGTTTCGCAAAGTGGAGTTTACAAAACTTAGATCAGGTTTTTGTTGTATCTCAGCTTTAAAAGTTATCTCAACTCCAAAACAAATGGCAAACGGAGTAAAGTTAGCATTTTGGGGTTAATGGAACTCTAGTTTAGAAAACTTAATTTCATTCCCAAACAGGGCCTTGGCCTTTGCGGTTACTCACTCTCACACAAACCATTTTTTTTGTTATTTCCTGAAAGGTTTTGGTGATCTTTTTGCAATCGGTTTAATGCCCGGGTGTTATGGCCTTGGATGATGGGCTCGAGGTTTGATTACAAACAATATGACAATATCCAACCTTACAAGAATGTTTCACTATAGATGCTGAAAAATTAATAGGTCATTTAATTTGTTGATATGTTGGTGACCATTTCAGCTACACGTGTGTATTCTAATGATGTTGATGGGTTTGTGGAAGTATGCAATGAGATAGGAAGAGAACGTATTGTATTTGGAAGAAGTGAGATGTAGCTTTGATTGATGAAAAAAGTCCTCCCCTTAATAGTCATCTAAAAAGCTTGGTCTCAGGAAGATTGATTCCCAACTCCATCCCCATTCTTGAATCGTGAATTCATGCCTGCCCAATTTCCATTGATGAGATCTCCTCCGGTGGCCTTACTTTACTTTCAGGTCAATTAACGAATCTAGCTTACGCTTGGACTCCAGAATTGAATTGATATAACTAGAATTGCACGGGTTAAGCATCTGAATACTTGATTTTATCCCTGGTATTCCCATCTGGGAGACGTAGGAATAGTTAGCCAAAGAAAGACTTCCGTCAACGAACACGAGAAAGTGGCGCTCCTTCTCTTGTTCAAGTGAGGCCTGGCTTCCCAATTGCCCCTCGCCCCAAGGATTGTTCAGAGCTAGTTTTTACTTTGGTGATATGCAACAGATATCTATGAGGTATGAGTAATGGGATTGACGTTGAAGGAGACCTAACCTAACCTATTTGTAGCTTTAACTGATGACATAATGAGAGAGATATGTTTAATATAGTTTAGTATTGTGGATACCAAGGTTCGAGGTTTCGGCCGAAACCACCGATACATGTTGGTTTCGTATCGGTCTCAGAGACCGATACGAAACCAACTGAGACCGATACGAAACCAACCATACAATATTGTTTCGGTCAAAACCTTTAAAAACTTATTTTTTATATCATTTTTACTGTCATTGTGACCATTGTAGGCCTTCGTTGTTAGAAAACATCAAAAAAGTGAACCCAAACCCTATATTAATACTTATCTAAGTATACTTTTCGATATATTTTACATCATGGCTTGATTTTTAAATTCCAGGATCATTGTCTTGTAATATAGAAGTATAAATTTAAGTATTTAATATATTTATACTTATGTATGTTATATGACCGTCGAAACCGAAACCCGAACCCGAACCCGAACCGAGATTAGCGAAATTAGCCCAAACCCAGCAAAACTAATAAAATTATAAGAGACCGAAACCGAAACCGAGTTCTCGAACCTTAACCTTGGTGGATACTAAAAACAGGGGGATGAATGAGGATTTATGACAAACCCAGCGTGATTTGTAATAATTTTAAAAATTATGCAGCGAAATATTAGAACAGAGTCTATAGTACAAATGTTATCACAATACAGATTCACAGAAATAACACAGAATCACAGAAAAGCAAATGGACACAAAGGATTGTTATCGAGCTTCAGCAACCTGTAGCTAATCCCCGCATGAGAACTCCTGCTTAGGATTTAACTTCATTATCCAGTGGATCCTTACGGGTGGAGAAATCCGGATCTTTTCTCAGACTCAGATCTTAGAAGCTTCACACTTGCTGGCTGTGAGACTTTTTCTAAGGCTCAAGTCCAAACCTTTACAACGTGAAAATTTTAGATCTTTAATCACTAGGTCGTATAAACTAAGATTTTACAATCTTTACAAACCAACTATATAATCCTAATGATCTCAATAGATAAATCAAGTTTCGAATCGAAGGAGATAATGGATTGTGTTTTGGAGATTAAGAAAGTTTAATACGATTTGAAGAAGTTTTTCAATGGATCAAGAAAAGTTCAAAACAGAAACTTCTTCGACAATTTAGAGATCTTTCGATTCTAATGACTAGAAAAATCTAAAGTACCGAAAGATCTCTTCTTTCAAAAAGAACAGTAAAAACTTAAGAACGATTCAAAAAAGTTTTCAAAAAGAATAAGAAAGATTAGAATCAAATGAAACTTCTTTGAAAACTAGAGATATTTCTTTTCTAAAGACTATAAAAATTCTCAGGCTCTTGAAAGATCTATTCACTTTAAAGAGTATTAAAATTTAAGAACTGGGAGTGAGTTTTCTCATGAAAAATTTAAAGAATAATGAAAATTAGAAAAGAATGTTTCGTGAGAAGAATTGTGTATTAAAACACAAGTCAAGAGTCCTTTATATAGGATTTTTGAGTGTAGAAAGTTAAATAACCGTTCCTGCACTTTGGGACCGTTGGGGGCAGTTATAGGAAGTTACAGTTTGAATTTCAAACCAAGAACATGCTTTTTAAAAAATTTTAACTGCTAGGGACGTCCATAAAGGATGACCATTTCTAGTATGTCTAACATGAAACAATCATAACTTTTTGCTCGGTTATTCGATTTCGATGTTTTTGGGCTCGTCAAGATCTCATTGAGACCTATATTTTGGAAATCTAATTGAAGGTGTGGATCTCTTTAAGTAAAGAGGTATATAGTACAGAAGATTAGAATCAGAAAAGAGATTCTGATCACTGAGATCGACTCTAAACTCAAAGAAAATAAAAAGTCTTGAATACTCTATTGTGTGACTTTTTCGATATTTCTTTGAACTTGCAATTTGGTCTTCAGAGTTGCGCAATGTCACTGTTGTGATGTCAGTTGAAGTGTTGATTGTTTTCTTGCTTAAGTAATTCTATTGTTGTAACACTTTAATTTATCTGGTAAGGTTAGTAACATATAATATCTTTGAAATATAGTTTTTGTAAAATAATCAAAATAAAAAAGAATGGGACTCGTAGGTCAACAATCTCTCTTTTTGATATTTTACAAAACTTAATTAATCAATATATATTATTTCAAAAAGATTATTATTCAAAAGCTCCCCCTGAATATATGTATATTAATTCTCCCCCTTTTTGAAAATATCAAAAAGTTTTAGCATGGAGGAAGAATAAAAAAATTGGATAGCAAGTGAATAGTAGATATATACTAGTAAGAAATATAAGAAAATACTTTTTATTTATAAAAATAATAATACATATCAAAGTAATACTATAAACACAATAATTAAAAAACATACAAATATACTTGAAACAACAGACATACAAACACACTAAGACACTAAAGCAACCAATGACAAACGACCTAATGGATTCCTAGAGCCTATGAAGACACATCGAGTATTCCATTGTTTTCGTTTAAAAACTTATTCATTTAGAACAAATACCTAGACACTAAAGATAAACTATAACTAATTTCTGGTCCTAATTTTTCTTTGGTTCTATGATCGAGATAAAAACCTAATTTATAACCTAGTAACTACTCTTTTATCTATTTTTCCTATTATTAAGTTCTTAGGATAATCTTTGTTGAATTACTTTTTCTTGTCCTTCCAATTGATTAGTTTTAACTTCTTTGACCTAGTTACTACTCCTCTATCAATTTCTCCTATTAGTAAATTCTTAGGATGATTTTTGTTGAATTGCCAATCTTTTGGAAAAAAATCCATTAACTACTTTCTCTTGTTATTCCAATTTATTGGTTTCAATATTTTTGTCTATTAATGAATTATCTAAGCCTTTTAGCAAGTTAGAATCATTATTATCTATTGAATGATTAGGATTAATAGAGTTAATTTCATTAAATTGGTCATGTATAATTTTTTGAATTGTTAAACTTCGTTTGTGTTGATTATTATTGACCTTAGGAACCCATACCTTTCGTGGTTCACTTGGATCAGTTTTTGGAGTAAAATAATATCTGTAAGATGAGTTATTTTTAATTGTACAGTATTGAGATATATGCCCTACAGTGCAACAATAGTTACACGTAAAATTAGCATATTTGTTTCCATAAATATGATAGTATTTACACCTAAATGGTTTAGTTTTGTGAACTAATTCAGAATAGTTATTATACCCACCACCTTTCTTACAGTGTTTTATTGATTGTCTTAACATTACATCTAAATTATCTTTACTTTTAGTGAATTTTAGAATCATTTTATCTTTTAAAATTACTTTTCTTTTTAAGTTAAAGATTTCAAAGTTTAGCGTATTATTAGTTTCAATTAACTTATTATTTGTTAAAGTTATAAATTTTAATTTTTCGTTTAAATTTCCATATTCTAATTTAATTTAATTTAATTTATTTTGTGTGGATATTTCTAACTTATTTTTAGTAGATAGGTTTGACTTTAATATTTTATATTTAGTATTTACCTTATCATAACTATCCTTGAGATAATGACAACATTCTATTAAATCGTTTTTACTAAGGGAATTTAAAGCAAAGTTATCATTGATTACCTCATCGTCTTGTGCCATGAAGCACACGTTGGCGACTTCTTCGACTTCCGAGTCGCTAGAATCTGTATCGTCCCAAGTAGCTTGAAACATACGCTTTTTTGATTCCTTTTTAGACTTCCCCGTAACCTTATTGAGCGTATGGCACTCTGATTTGACATGGCCTTTCTTATTGCATTCAAAACAACGAAGAAAAAATTTATGTAAATTATACGTACCTTTCTTTGAATATAAATTTCTTGACTTCATATACTTCCAAAAGTGTCTTGCAATATCGGCCATTTCTTCATCGTTGCTTTCATTATCACTAGATGTTTCTTTAGGTCTTGACCTGCCAACCGTTGCCTTTAGCGTGATGTTCTTCCTTTGAGTGTCCTTCTACTTTTACTTAAGATCCCTTAATTGCATCTCGTAAGTTTTTAATTTTCCTATAAGGATATCAACTTTCAACGTTGTTATGTTATTAGCCTTTTCGATGACAGTGATCATAGATTGTCATGATATCGTAAGAGATCTCAGCAACTTATAACACTTTTCTTTGTCATCGAATTTTTTTCTTAAATTGAAAAGCTCAGTAATGACATTGTTGAACCTAGAATACATAGAGTCGATGGTTTTTCGTCTCTCATTTCGAACATCTCATACTCATGCATGAGACGGTTGATCTTACTCTCTTTAACTTGACTAGTTTCTTCATGGGCAGTCTGGAGAGTAGTCCAAAACTCATTTGTCGTTTGACACATAGAGATTCTATTGAATTATTCTGAATTCAAAGAACAATGAAGTGCATTAATTGTCTTGACATTCAATATCATTGATCTCTTATTGGCATTAGATAAAGGATTCGTGGTACGGATAACAAAGGGCTTTTCTAAGATTTCTGAGATTTCTAGATCTATACACCGAAGGAAAACTTTAATTTTGGTTTTCCAGAATTGGTAGTTGATATCGTAGAAAATAGAAGGATGGTTAGTGGATTGTCCTTCCTTTTGGTTTGCCATAGGATCAGAAACTCATGAGATTAATTTTATAAACAGAGTAATATGCTTTGATACCAATTGAAAACAGCCTTAGAGGGGGTGAATAAGGTTTTATGACAAACTCAGTGTGATTTGTAATAATTAAAAAAATTATGCAGCGGAATATAAAAACAGAGTCTAAAATACAAATATTATCACAACACAAATTCACAGAAATAACACAGAATCACAGAAAAGTAAATGAACACAAAGAATTGTTATCAAGGTTTACCAACCCTTTGGCTAATCCCCGCCTGAGAATTCCTGCTCAGCATTCAACTTCACTATTCAGTGACTCCTTGCGGATGGAGGAACCCAGACCTTTTTCCAGGCTCGGATCTTAGAACCTTTACACTTGCAGGCCGTAAACACCTAAACTTTTTCCAAGGCTCAAGTCTAAACCTTTACAACGTGAAGAACTTAGACCTTTCTTCACTAGGTCGTACAAAGTAAAATTTTACAATCTTTACAAACCAATCATACAATCCTAATGATCTACATAGATAAATCAAGTTTCAAATCGAAAGAGATAATGAATTGTGTTTTGGAGATTAGAAAAGTTTATAAACGATTCGAAGAAGTTTTTCAAAGGATTAAGAAAAGTTTAAAACAGAAACTTCTTTGAAAATTTAGAGATCTTTTGATTCTTATGATTAGAAAAATCTAAAGCACTGAAAAATATCTTCTTTAAAAAAGAATAGTAAAAACTTAAGAACGATTCAAAGAAGTTTTCAAAAAGATTAAGAAACACCAGAATCAAATGAAACTTTTTTGAAAACTAAACATCTTTCTTTTCTAAAGATTAGAAAATTCCAAGGCTCTTGAAAAATCTTTTCTTTCTAAAGAGTATTAAAAATTTAAGAACCGAGAGTGAGTTCTCACGAAAAAGTTAAAATATGAAAACTCGAAAAGAATGTTTCGTGAGAAGAATTGTATATTAAAATACAAGTCAAGGGTTCTTTATATAGGATTTTTGAGTGTGGGAAGTTAAAATAACCGTTCCCGCACTTTGAGACTGTTAGGGGCTGTTATAGGAAGTTACGGTTTGAATTTCAAACCAAAAATAGACTTTTTAAAAGTTTTTAACTGCTAGGGACGTCCCTAAGGACGTCCGGACACCCACAAGGGACGTCCATTTCTGGTATGCGACGTTCATTTCTGGTATGTCCGACACTGAAACAATCATAACTTTTTTTCAGTTATCTAATTTCGATGTTTTTGGGCTTGTTGGAAAGATCTCTAGACCTACATTTTGGAACTCTAATCAAAGTTGTAAATATCTCTTTAAGTAAAGAGATATATAATATAGAAGATTAGGACCAGAAAGGAGATGCTAACCATTGAGATCGACTCTAGACTCAGAGAAAATAAAAAATCTTGAATACTCCATTGTGTGACTTCTTCGATATTTTTTTTGAACTTGCAATTTGGCCTTCTGAGTCGCTCGATGTCACGGTTGTGATGCCAGTTGAAGTGTTGATTATTCTATTGCTTGAATAATTTTATTGTAGTAGCGCTTTAACTTATTTGGTATGGTTCGTAACATATAATATTTTTGAAATATAGTTTTTGTAAAATAATCAAAACCAAAGAGAATGAGACTCATTGGTCGTTGGTCAACAGATAATGTTGAGTATAGTTTAAATTTAAATAGTTAGTTGTTATTGATAGCATTAAGATAAAGCTCTTATTTAAATATAGATTTAGATAAGAGAAATTATTCTTATAGATAAATCTCTTATTTATGTATAGATTTAGTTTAAATTTAATTAAGAGATAATATTCTATGAGATAAGGTTAAAGGAGATTTATGTTAATCCTAATCTAAGTGGGAGAAGGTTTATTCTATGCTATAAATAGAAAAGTGTTCTCATCGAGAAAAAATATCGACTTGATCATAAGGCTCAAGGGAGGCAAGAGACAACTTCATAAAAGATCAAGGCGGTCATTAAGGGATCGACTTGATCATAAGGTTCAAGGGAAGCGAGAGACGACTCCATAAGGGATCAAGGTGGTCATTAAGGGAGACAAAACGACGGCTCTTTAAGGGATCAAAGCGATCATAAGGAAAATTTGTAGAAGAAGGAGATCTCGTTGGAGATCATAAGGAGAGGGTTTTTTGTAATCTTCTGTAAGATATTCTTTTTTCTCAAATTCTAATAAAGTTCTTCCCATTTCCCCCTAATTTATTGTGTTATTTAATTATTGTGGTTTGCATCTAGTTCTTTTGTTATTCGTCTATAAAGTGATTTAGATTTATAGATTCGTAAGGTTTTCCGCTGCGTTGTCGATTGATCTATGTGGTTCATTAACAATTGGTATCAGAGGTACGCTATGTAATTTTGCAATTTAAGTTTACGGTGGGTGACGACGTTTGTGTTTGCTCGCCATCTTCTTATATTGTAATTCTATTGATAGTAGTAAGGATATGAGAGAAAGGTTTTTCCTTTGGAATTAAGGATGACAGATAACAAGGTAAATAATATAAAATTTGAGATGGAGAAATTTAGTAGGAAACAAAACTTCTCAATATGTCAGAGAAGGGTAAAAGCACTTCTAGTGAAGGAAGGGCTGATTAAGGCACTTGGGATAGTAAACTTACCACCATAACAGATGACGCATGGGCATAGATGGATCTGAAAGCATAATGCACGATAGAACTTTGTTTGGCGGATAACATTATGAAAGAGACTTCTGTGACAAGTTTGTGGTTGAAGCTAGAGAGTTTGTATATGATAAATTTGTTGTCAAACAAGCTGTACCTAAAGAAGCAATTTTACGGATTACACATGAAGGAATGGACTCTTATTCACGACCACCTAAACAGCTTCAACAAGATGATAAGCGATCTCCTATGCCTTGAAGTCAAGTTAGAAGGGGAGGACCAAGCGCTATTGCTCTTATCTCCACTTCCGAATTCGTATGAACACTTGCTGACAACGATCCTTTATAGGAATGAGACTCTTAAGATAGAGGAGGTTACCATGACGCTTCTCAACAATGAGATCATGAAGAAATCAAATCCATCGGAGGAGTTATCGGGTTGTTCGCTGGTGAAAGGAGAAGATCGAAGAATAGAGACGGAGGTAAGAGCATAAGGGGAAATCTAAATCATCCGGACAAAGAGAGCGGACCCTGCTTCTTTTGCAAACAGTTAGGGCATCTGAAGAAGCAATATCAGAAATATAAACGGTGGTTGGAAAAGAAGAGTAAAGGTGTCAGTATAAAAGGTTCGGATCAAGCCGGTGTTGCGACCAAAGCAGAAGAAGATCCGTATGCTGTACTCGCCGTACACACCGGGAAGGAAGTTCCTGATACTTGGATTCTTAATTCTGAATGTTCATACGATATGAGCCTGAATGAGCTGTTCGACACCTATAAGGAGTACAATTGCAGCAGTGTTTTCATGGGGAACAATATGGCGTGCAAGGCCATTAGCATAGAGATCATCAAAGTCCGCATGTTTGATGAGGTGGTACGAACGCCTGTGAATGTGCGTCATATTTCGGAACTAAAGAAAGAATCTGATTTCTCTTGGAGTATTGGATGCGGCAGGATGCAAGTTCGTTGGTCAAGATGGAGTACTAAAGCTTGTCAAAGATACCCTAGTGGTCATGAAGGGACAACGATTGAAGAACATGTATCGTTTGGACGGCAGCACGGTGATTGGTGGTGCGACCATGGCTATGGAGAAACAGATGGAGGATACCGCAAAACTGTGGCATATTAATTGATCTGTTTAAAGAGAGTAGTGTCGTAAATAAAGCAACCGCAATCAGGACGGTGTCACTAGTAACTAGCCGCGATGAGTACGGGTATTCCGCAGGGAAACGTAAACCTTTTTCTTACTTTAGACGAGTCAATTGAAAGATGTGTTGATTGGTTGTAGATCTAATTTGATACGGATGTAGATTTTATAAAGAAGAGGCTTGTAGGATTCATATGACTTAGTAGTAATAGACGACTAATTAAAAATGACTCATTTTATCTTTTAATAGTTTAAAACTAGATCGATAGTGATGAATGTAGATCTGTATTCTTTTGGAAGAAACTAGGGTTTCCCTACTCCTAACCCTTATCCTTGTATTGATCTCTATTCATATCTAGCCCCTAACAAAACAAGTGTTAATCTAATCTCAAATCGTGGTCGAGACTATCAATAAATTGGTAGCGCGCTCGATAAGAATGTTAACATTTATTTTGCTAAAGTTTATAAACTTTAAAATGTATAAAAGGAGTTAAATGATTTTTTCATCTATTGATCTACCCTAACTTACGAACCCTAGCAAGTTAGGAATTACTCACGCATGGTTGGAGAAGAAAGGATGAAGAATGAGATCATAATGTAAGATGCAAAAATTAAGTGTAGAAAGTAGATGCAGAAATTAAGTGCAAAAAAGACTAATAAAAACTTTACTTTTATTAATCAACTATATCATGTACAAATCCTTTTAGTTTTTACTCTCGATCTCTATCTTGTTGGAAGTAGATGAACAACTGATGATCAACTCGGATGCGTGGATCGTCTTGGACCTTTTGATCTCTTTGGTTGATTCATTTTAGATGTGAAGCTCTCTGTTCTTTAAATAGTCACAGAAACTAGAAACCCTAGTTACCTGATGTGTCATATGTTACAATCATATCTACCAAAGATCTCATCCTACGGCTATAATAATGCTGCGAATCCGCTGCAAATAACGCATTTGGTCGCTAAACCGCGGCGGTTTAGTGGAATCGCGGCTTAAGATTTCTTATAGTCTCTGGTGTTGACATGTGGAGATCACTTAGATGTCTATATTCTTCAAATCTTATACAGAGTCTCTGCCGTTGCTAGATCTTGTGATTTGCTTCAATTTTTCGGCAGATTTGATTCCGACATCTCGGATCTTCTTGATTCCAGACCTGAGCTAATATCTGCACAATATCTCAAATCATAGTGTTAGTAATATTTGGTATTTTTTTGAGATATTGTCCTAATCATTTGTATGACACAATATTTTAAGAATATTGATTAGAATTATTTGATATGATATGCATATTTTAATTACTTATATTTCATATAAATATTATATGCATATATTTTCCCTCATTATGTTAATTATAATGTAGAAACATATGATAATAATCTTTTTACACATAAACCTTCATGTGTTCTATAATTACAATAAACACCTTTTAGAACTTAACAATAGTGGGAAAAATAATCATTCAAATGTGTAATATTTTCAACTAATCAAATATCCCCAAACTTAATTTTGATCGTCCCGAGCAAACCAATTATTAAAGAGAAGAAGAAAAAGAAAAACCTAGCACACTTTCGTAGGCAACACGATTGCACTGAGCACGTGCAACAAGCCTTTAAAGTTCCAGGTGTCTCTAGTAGGAGGAGTGTTGTCTTCCGAGGGTTTTCAGCGGATTACACCCATAAAATCCCATATAAAAAAGAGAAGATGAAAGTTACATACAAAGATAAGGAACATATAAAAGAAAGAACTTGAAAATAAGAGTTTCAAACTACACTAGCTTTTTAGTTGCTATGAACCCTATCTTAATAGTCATGAAAAGATGTTAGAAATCACATCATCCCTCAATAAAACATCGCCTTTAGTCTTCCTCCCCACCTTTCTTCCAAATATCGATCATATACCCCTACGTGTGTGTAAAAGACATCCCTATACTTAGAGAATTCAATTCAAGCTATCATACTCTTGTCCATCTTCCTTGGTACTTTTTAGTCGGTGAATATTTTATAGATGGAATTGCTCACACATTCTTCATGCGACCGTTAATATTTCTTGAGGTACTAAACAACCGATTACCAAATGTGCTCACTCTTTTAAGCGTAATTAGTAATATCCTCGTCTTGCACCACTTAAGGCTTAGCAGTGGTTCCCAAACCAGTTGGTCTAAGGCACTAGGTAATAAAGCACTCTCGCTATATTTTTTTTATGCTGTCTTAAGTAATTACAAAACCAGTGTTCATTTTTCTTCACCATTTTTTCTTTATATTTTTTGTTTGTATATTTATTTTCCTTCATATTAAGGCTTTTAGACAAGAGCATTTCAAGGTATCTTCTACTAACCCAAGTTTCAAGATATGTGCAAGTGCATATAGTAGGGTATCAACGTTCAAAAGTTTGGATTCGAGAATATAGACTATTTTTTAGACTTAATTCTATCCTCAGATTAGTGATTTCCTTCATCTTACTAACCCTTAGGACAACAGCTCATGACTACTTATTACTAGTTTCGTTATAAAACATCTAATTTTCTTGCTTTTCTTAAATTTTTCCTTCCTATCATATGTATTTTTCATTTTCTAACTTTCATTATCAAATTTTTTTGTGCTTTTATTTAGTATAATACAAAAAATGATGCGTGAATAAGCATAAACCTCCCCCAAACCTATTTGCAGTAGTGTCCTCACTGATGTCATATGTTAAGCTTAAAACCTGTAGACTTGGGAGGAAAACTTAGTGACCGGGACAAGAATTAATGACAGTGAAATCCTCCCCCAAACTTATTTTTGGCTCAAAATTTTGTAAAAAATTGTTTCTTTCAAGAGCCAAAATATTTTTCTCCCCCCCCTAAACTTGAGTAAAATAGTATTAAGCATTTAAAATTATGAGGGGGTAAAGTTATTGGTCTATGCAAAGCTCTACCGAGACCAAAAGTCAACATCAATCATTCAAATTTTTTATCAATGTAACACCATGGTTGGTGGAAGATCGTAGATGTGCAAAAGTGGGGAGATAGGATGCAAAATCTATCGGGTTTACGTCTCGGTTGGTAGAGACGAAACGGTGATGGTATACTACTCGCATTCTCGTTCTTGATAAGAAGGGGTGGCGGTTAAACTTTTTTGGGTGGTTGATTCATCACAACTCTCATGTTTTCTAGAAATGCGAGTTCTTCAGCAAAAATATCTTCAAAACTTTCATCAAAATTCCGAATGATAATCTCATCGGAAAAGGAGTTATGTAACTCGGATAGCTCGACTAAATCATTCGACAGGTCAAAGGGTTCAGACTTAGGTGTAGACTTGTCGACAGAAGGGTCTTCACGTGTATAATAAACACAGTAGGATCAAACCCTAACACACTAGTGGCGTCGAGATCAGAATCGTGAAGCTCCTTAAATTCACAACTGTCGGAAGATATCTTTTCGACAGAACAAACATGAGCATAGGATTATGATGGTTGACTTCCTAACTTGTAGATGTTAAGCTCAATTGTCATCTTCCCAAAGGACATGTTCATTGAACCGTTACGACAATTGATTATCGCGTTTGAGGTTGCTAGGAAAGGTCGACCTAGAATCACCGGAATTTGGTTCCGTGGGTTCGCTACAAGCTGTATATCTATAACTATAAAGTCCACAGGGAATATAAATTCCCCGACTTTGATTACCACGTCCTCTAGCTCATCCCGAGGTTGGGTGATAGATCGATCGGCCATCTGGAGAGTGCAATGCATAGGTTTCAATTCTCCTATTCCTAATTCCTTATGAACCGAATACGGAAGTAAGTTAACACTAGCACCTAAATCGAGTAGAGCACGATTTATATTTTTACTCCCAATAGTTATAGATATTGTAGGACAACCGGGGTCCTTACGTTTCGTGGGCACCATTTGGGTAAGAGAATTGCTCATATTACTCGCTAAGAAAACTTTTTTAGGTACTTGAGTTTTCCTCTTCTTAATGCACAAGTCCTTTAAAATTTTCGCATAGGATGGAACTTGTTTGATATCATCTAGGAGAGGGATATTTATGTTAACTTGCTTAAAAATGTCCATAATCTTCTCCATTTGGGGACTTGGTTTGTTGGCCCTCAAGCTATGTGGAAAATGAGCTTTATCAATAAGGGTTGGGTCCAACTTTTGAGGAGAAGTTTGTGGGGATGGAATGGATCCCAAAATTGGATTCGGGATGGTTGTAGATGGTAATTCCTTTAAGGAACGGGGATGAGGGTTCGAGCCTAATGGGAAACGAAGAATAGGCTCGGAAAAAAATGGTGGACTAAACGAAGTATGATTAGAAGCTGTAGCCGGGTTTCATCTGATTCATCCTCAACAACTTGTTTACCAACATTGTTGTTTAGCACTCTTCCCGGTCTCAACGTGGTTACGACACTCACATTATGATTTTGAAGAATGATATTCGCGCTTTATGAGTGGCCGGGATTTGGTAGAGATTGAGATGGAAGTGGATGGAAGACGTCAAATTAGCCGTCGTTTGCGTGGATTGTTTACTGAACGTTTCTAAGTTACGTTCGAGTGCAGAGGTTTTATTGGTACTGGCCGTTGAAATATTATTATAAAGATCAAAGTTGACCGGGTTTTGAAAAGATTGCGGTTGAAAGTGGTGCTGATTTTGTTGTGGTGGCTGCTGTTGCTGTGGGGAGGCCTTTGATAGTTGCTTGGAAACTGGTTTTGATTTTTAGTTTGGTTTTGGTTTCAAGCAAAATTAGGATGATTCCTTCATCCATGATTGTATGTGGAAGAATAAGGATCGTTTCTAGATCGTTGCTGAAAAGCAGTATTAGTTTGTTCTTGACCTTGAAATGGAGGATTCAAAGGACATTCTTCCGTTAAGTGTGATGGGTCAGAACAGCAACCACACACGGTTTTTTGGGAGCATGACTTGGTTTACGGAGGCGGAAAAGAATTTGTTTTCCATAGCTTCGAGTTTCTTTTGCATCGCGGCCATTTCGGCTTTCACTGCGCGATGGAAATATCGAGCTGAAGAATACCTGCCATATATGAAGTTAGTCTAATGCTTTTCCACTGTAAGGTTTGTTCGGCGAGATCTTTCAGGAATTGCCAAACATCGCCATCGTCTTTTGACGTGAAATGGTATTGACAAATGGTTTCGAGCATCTGTTTCGTGGCAGAATTAACACCCTCATATATAATTCGGCAAAGTTGCCATCTATCAATTTCGTGATGGGGGTATTGTAGAAGAAGATTCTTAAACTGCTCAAAGCATTTCCAGAATGGTTCGTTGGGAAGTTGTGTAAACTAGTTAATCTCGCTTCGAACACGGGCGGTTTTATGATTGGGATAAAATTTCTTAAGGAATGCTATAACAAATTCGTCCAATTTGGCGTTAGAATGTGCGGCAGTGCTATAAAGCCATTTTTCTGCTGGGTCGCACAAGCTAAAAGGGAGAAGACGTAATCACATAGCATCGTATTGGGTTGTGCTCATCATTGCGCATACGTTATCGAATTTGGTGATGAAAACGTATGCGTCTTCGGATTCAAGCCCGTGAAATTTGGGCAATAAGATGAAGTGGGGTTTAATTTCGAAATTATCCACATTTGCCGGTGAGAGAGACAGATAAGTAGGAAGGGGTCCACGCACATGGTAGCATCTTTCTTGAAGAGATGTGCGGTGAATTCTGCGCACCTACGGATGGTGGCAGGATGGTATTGTGAAAATCTGATGGAGAACCGCCTATCTCGGTCGATGTGGTGGGTGAGGGGGAAATAGAAGATGAAGAAGTACCGACTTCGGAGTCGATAGCAAAGACACGGACAAGACGGGCACTAGAATTCCATATCCAGCCGATCATGCACTAAGCGGGTTTAGTGTACGTGGCAGCGTGTATGAGAACGATTTTTAGAAAAGGTTTGTTTTGAAAAATTGTCGGACGTGAGGCTTGACTCAGCAAATCACAAAATGCACAATCAATCCTATAACTAAGGTCACCTAGGTCAAGCACTAGACCGTTCCTAGACTTCCAAAGGATAAGCCGCAGGATCAATCCTCTACCACCTCTTATCACTCTTGTGATCAGGTAAGTGCCAGATAAGTGAGAGGTATCCGCTATACGAATCATCGAAAATAGCGGGCCTAATTAACCATTTTCCTTAGTCACACTTTCCTAAACACCACAAGAGAGATGCAGATAAGCGATAGATTACCCACGACCCTCCTCTGTCCTAATTGAGCGCAACGGTCCTTAGAGGCTTAGTCTAGATATTTTTTAATTAATGTAGAGTGAAAATATGCTCGTTTTGTGATTTGTGGGGCCTAGAAAGGGTGATGAAATCCCCACCTAATCTGGATTTGAGTTGTTGCCCCTTAATGTCTGCTTAAGATATGCAAAAACAAACCAATATCAAAACACGCAAAAAGATTTTTGAGCGGCGCTTTTTGCAAAGAATCCTGCAGAAAAATTAGATTATTGGATTTTAGGGGAGAGAGAAAGATATAAAAAATTTACCTGAAGATTTCGGGGGCCCAACTCCTCACTTCCGCTGCCGTTCCGAGGCCAATTTCCAACTTCTACCTCGGTTCCATCGCACAATGGAGAGATCTCTTGATAATTTTTCTTCAGTGCTCCTCTCTGTTTCTCTGGACTATTTTGAAAGTCACTGAATCTCTGATTCTTTGCTCCAGTTACTCCAGATTCTCTTGCAAAACTCGCACAATAATCGTTAAATACACAAGATGCGGTTTTGAATTTTTTTATGGTTGCTGGATTTAAGAATTCAACCCGAATAGCAAGAAAAAAATTACGACCGTCTTCCCGGCAACGGCGCCATTTGATTGATATGTTTAAAAAGAGTAGTGTCGTAAATAAAGCAACCGCAATCAGGACGGTGTCGCTAGTAGCTAGCTGCGATGCGTATGGGTCGTCCGCAGGGAAACGCGAACCTTTTTCTTACTTTAGACGAGTCGATTGAAAGATGAGTTGATTGGTTGTAGATCTAATTTGATACGGATGTAGATTTTATAAAGAAGAGGCTTATAGGGTTCATATGACTTAGTAGTAATGGATGACTAATTAAAAATGACTCATTTTATCTTTTAATAGTTTAAAACTAGATCGATAGTGATGAATGTAGATTAGGGTTCTTTTGGAAGAAACTAGGGTTTCCCCATTCCTAACCCTTGTCGATAGAGTGAGGAAGAAGGATGGAAGGCGCTTGCCGGTAAATTGGACTAGCTAGCTTCTCCTGCTTGCTTCCCAACTAGAACGAAAGAACCCTATCCGTGAGATGAAAACATTGTTCTTCCGAGATCTCTATTCATGTCTAGCCCCTAACAAAACAAGTGTTAATCTAATCTCAAATCGTGGTCGAGACCATCAATAAATTGGTAGCGCGCCCGATAAGGATGTTAACATTTATTTTGCTAAAGTATATAAACTTTAAAATGTATAAAAGGAGTTAAATGATTTTATCATCCATTGATCTACCATAGCCTACGAACCCTAGCAAGTTAGGAATTACTCGTGCATGGTTGGAGAAGAAAGGATGAAGAATGAGATCATAATGTGAGATGCAGAAATTAAGTGCAGAAAGTAAGTGCAGAATTGCGAAAAGACTAATACGAATTCTTTCTTTATTAATCAATTATATAATGTACAAATCCTTTTAAAGTAGAGTACAATAATCCTAGTTTTTGCTCTCGATCTCTATCTTGTTGAAAGTAAATGAACAGCTGATGATCAACTCGGATGTGTGGATCGTCTTGGACTTCTTGATCTCTTCGGTTGATTCATTTTAAATGTGAAGCTTTCGGTCTTTTAAATAGTCACAGAAACTAGAAACCCTAGTTACCAGATGTGATCATATGCTGTTGCAATCATATCTATCAAAGATCTCATCCTACGGCCATAATAATGCCGCGGAGCCGCCGCAAATAACGCATTTGGCCACTAAATCACGGCGGTTTAGTGGAATCATGACTTGGGATTTCTTGTGGTCTCTGGTGTTGACATGTGAAGATCACTTAGATGTCTATATTCTTCAAATCTTATACAGTCTCTGCCATTGCTAGATCTTGTGATTTGCTTCAATTTTTCGGCAGATTTGATTCCGACATCTCGGATCTTCTTGATTTCAGAGCTGAGCTAATATCTGCACAATATCTCAAATCATAGTGTTAGTAATATTTTGTATTTTTTTAAAGATATTATCCTAACCATTTGTATGACACAATATTTTAAGAATATTGATTAGAATTATTTGATATGATATGCATATTTTAGTTACTAATATTTCATATAAATATTATATGCATGTATTTTTCCTCATTATGTTAATTATAATGTAGAAACATATGATAATAATTTTTTTACACATAAACCGGCATATGTTCTATAATTACAATAAACACTTTTTAGAACTTAACAATAGTGGGGAAAATAATCATTCAAATGTGCAATATTTTCAACCAATCACATATGCGTCTAAGCCACATGAGTGGGGTTTTCGTGAGTTGCACAGAAGGGAGTGCAGAAAGGTGCTATCTCATGCAAGTTAGATTTCTGCAAATTTTGTACAATGAGAAGCAACATAAGGTCGGTTTCAAGCAAACCATGCACAAGACCGAAGGACTTTTCGACTACATTCACTTAGACATATGGGGGCCATCACCGGTTGCATCAAAGGGAGGTGCCATGTATTATGTCTACTTTCCCAAACACAAATCAGAGGAGTAGAAAGCGGCCGTGGAGAAGCAAAATGGGCGACCAGTGAATTGCGGATAGATAATGGAGGTGAATACACCTCGAAGGAATTTTAGGATTTCTGTAAAGAACAGGGCATACAACAGCAATGGACTGTTTCAGGACAGACAGCAGAATGAGGTAGCGGAGCGCATGAATAGGACACTACTAGAAAGAGTCAGAAGTATGTGGTTGCAATCCGGACTTTCGTGGTACTTCTGGGCAGAGGCGGTAAGTCATGCGTTCTATTTGGTCAACAGGTTTCCATTAACGTCCATAAATCTTCAGATCCCATAAAGAGTATGGAGAGGAGAGACGGTCAGTTACGATTCACTACGAGTGTTTGGATGCCCTGCCTACTCGCTTGTGAATCAAAAGAATAGGACCAAGCTAAAATCAAAGTAAAAAAGTGTGTTTTCTTGGGATTCAAACTTGGTGTTAAAGGCTACGAATTATGGGATCTCGAAAACAATAGGGCATTCACTAGCTGAGATGTAATCTTCGATGAGGATTCCATGTTGAAAGACGTGGCGGGAGTTAATAAGGAGGCATGAGGAGCATCTGGGATAATGATTCAGTGGAGGTGGAGTTATCTGGCGCTCATAAGGTTACGGGCACTGAAGCATAATTACAATCTATTGATGTGGAGGTGGACATGCAGATTGCGGAGACAGAAGGTGAGGACCAACCCCAACAGGACCCACAAAAAATAGCAGTAAGGAGATCAACACGTACTCACAAGGTACCGATCAAGTACGGTTTCGAAGACATGCTCACATATGCTTTAGTCATTGAAAGCGGAGATCCCGGCTCTTATCAGGAGGCCATTAGGCAAGAGGATAGAGATCGATAGATCGTAACGATGACAAAGAAGATGGAGCCACTTCGAAAGAATAGTACACGAAGATTGAGCGAGCTACCGAAAGGCAAAAGGGCTATTGGTTGCAAGTGGGTATTTAGAAAAAAAGAAAACGAGCAATACAAGGCACATTTAGTTGCGAAGGGTTTTGCTCAGAAGGAGGAGGTTGACTATAACGAGATTTTCTCGTCGGTAGTTAAGCATACGTCTATTCGAGTAGTGTTGGCAAAGATAGCTACTCAAGATTTAGAGTTGGAGCAAATGGACGTGAAAACGACATTTCTGCATGGGGCGTTGGAAGAGAAGATCTTCATGAAGCAACCTGAAGGATTTATAGAGCCTGGTAAGGAGGATCATATATGTGAGCTCAAACGGTCTTTATATGGGTTGAAGCAGTCTCCCAAACAGTGGTACAACCACTTCGATTCTTTCATAAGGAAGACCAACTACTTGAGATGTGAGTATGACAACTACGTGTATTCGAAGCGGCTTAAGGATGGGTCGTCAATATATCTACTCCTATATGTCGATGATATGTTGATCGCGACTAAGAGTATGGTGGAAATAAAGATGCTCAAAGTTTTATTGAGCGCAGAATTTGACATGAAGGAATTAGGTGAAGCGAAGAAGATTCTTGGGATGGAAATTATTCTAGACCGGAAGGCTGGAAAGCCATGGCTATCCCAAGTCAGATATACTGAGAAGGTGTTGGAAAGATTCAACATGAAAAACTCAAGGCAGGTGAGCACCCCTATCGCCGGTCATTTCAAGTTATCCTCTAAGGAGTGTCCAAAATCAGCGGAGGAGAAAAAAAGATATCTCAAGTACCATATCAAGTGCAGTGGGATCGCTAATGTACGCTATGGTATACACACGTCCAGACATATCATATGCGGTAAGTCTGGTTATTCGGTACATGTCAAATCTAAGGAAGCTTTATTGGGAAGCTGTAAAGTGGATATTTCGGTATCTAAAAGGATCTAAAGACCTCGGTTTATTCGTTCACAAGTCATAAGATAAACCGAGCCAATTGCAAGGATACGTAAATGCTGATTACGCTGGAGACTTGGACAAGAGAAGATCTCTTACAAGCTATGTATATACAGTTGCATAATCTCTTATCAAGTGGAAGTTGACACTTCAAGATACCGTGGCGCTCTCAACGACGGAGGCAGAATACATGACGGGAGTGGAAGCATCTAAAGAGGCTTTGTGGTTAAAGGGTCTAATTGGCGAGTTCGGGTTTGATAAGGGGCCCGGTTCCTTTGTTTTGCGACAATCAAAGCGCCATTCACTTGGCGAAGAATCAAGTATACCACAGTCGAACTAAGCATATTGACGTGCGGTATCACAAGATAAGGGAGTAGTCCGAGAAGGAGATCGATTTGATAAAGATCGATACTATGGTGAATTCGGCGAGTATGCTAACGAAGGTCATTCCTGCGGAGAAGTTCAAATCTGCCTTGGCTTTTATTCAGATACTCAAATGTGAAGAAGGGCAACCAAGATAGGAGGGTCGCAACAGTTTTTCAGTTCTGATTAAAAATTGTGACAGCAGCAGTTTCGCAATTCAGGAGAAAGATTATGCCAGCAGGGGAAAATGAGAACCAAGGATACAAGACGAAGGTAACAAATTTTCAAGGTTCTATTTAAATTTAAACTAAAGTGGAGATTGTTGAGATTAGTTTAAATTTAAATAGTTAGTTATTATAGATAGAATTAAAGATAAATCTCTTATTTAAATATAGACTTAGATAAGAGAAAATATTCTTATAGATAAATCTCTTATTTAAGTATAGATTTAGATTTAAATAAAAGATAATATTCCATTAGATAAGTATAAAAGAGATTTATGTTAATCATAATTTAAGTGGAAGAAGGTTTATTCTATGCTATAAATAGAAAGGTTCTCTCATCAAAGGAAAAATATCGACTTGATCATAAGATTCAAGAGAGGCGAGAGACGACTCCATAAAAGATCAAGACAGTCATTAAATGATCGTTTTGATCATAAAGTTTAAGGGAGACGAAACGGCGGCTCCTTAAGAGATCAAAACAATCATAAGGAGAATTTATAGAAGGAGATCTCGTTGGAGATCATAAGGAGATGTTTTTTGTAATTTTCTGTAAGGTATGTTTTTTCTTCTCAAATTCTAATAAAGTTCTCCCCCCAATTTATTATGTTATTTAATTATCGCGGTTTGCATCTAGTTCTTTTGTTATTCATTTATAAAGGGATTTAGGTTTATAGATTCGTAAGGTTTTCCGCTGTGTTGTCGATTGGTCCTGCGGTAACAACATATACATGCAGCAATGATCAATGACTATACCAGATACGAGGAGTGATAGAGTCGAAGTTGAAGGAGACCAAAGTTAACAAAGATCAAGACATGACAAAAGGATACAAATTTTTGGTCATATATTATAGACGAGAAGACCTTTAGAAGAGCTCAACGGAGGGAAAAAAAGGTGAAAGCATATGCAAGGAAGATTGATAAATAAAACTCACAGATAAAATATCGACTGAGGCACATCATACTCTTCTTAGAAATAGATTTTCGTCCTTTGGAGATGATTTAAATGTAGAATCTCTGTAGTTTTACTCTCTGGGATTTAGCGGATGCTTCTTAAGGAAATTTCGCAAGCATATTTTTCATTTTGTTATCTTTTTGTTTCTTTCATCACCCCTTGAAAGAAAAGAGTGGTAAATAACTCTTTTCTTTTCTTATCCTCATTCTTGTTCGAATCAAATGATTATAGAATTACAAAGCTGTAGGAATGCTAGATATAATAATTGTATAATTATTTGGAACTTTAGGTGAAGCATGTTTATGAAATATGTTACATGACAAATTGCAACCCTAGATAATCATAAATGTAATTCAATACACTTCACATGTCTAAAGGTGCCCTTCTGGTACAATGTTATATATATCTTATTCTTCTAACTAAAATCCTCCTTCTTAATATCTTCTCGTATTGCATGTTTTTCATGTTCAAAAGGCTAAACTAGTTTACATAAGAAAAATTAAAATGGTTGATATCCTTAGTGCTTTGTCACTTGTACTGCTATGACATTTTTTCTTGGTGGCTTAGTCATAGACATTGTCTACTGGTTTTCTTATGCTTCATCTTTCTGTGAATAATATGAGATTTTAACATGCAACAATTTGTGACTGATTGCATAGACTACAATTTTGTTCTGTTTCCAAGTATCTGAAAATATTATAAAACTAAATCCATCAAGAATTGCGCAATTTGTTTTCTTTTCCTAACAATTGCCCATATTAGTTGAAATTACCCTCCTGAATCCTTAATAGTTAAGCTTGCGCTCTTGTTATGGCATAAAGCATGCTTGGTCAAGTTCCCTTGTCAATGCATGGGAATAAGCACCTATTTTCCTGGTAAATTGGCCATTTTGAAGTAAGGAAAAAATTCCTCGAAACGTGAACTTCCTTTAGTGAACTTCATTTGCTTTAAAATCATGGACTATTATATGTGGGTAAAAGCATATCACATCTAAAGGAGAATGTATTTAAGCTGGTTTATAGGACTAAGTTGTGTGGGTATGTTGCACGGACCTGTCGTTGAGAAGTATTTGTATCAGGCTTGTAAGCATATCAGATTTGTTTTTCCGGATTTGTCACTGACACTTGTGGATCTCTTTTTGCGAAGTTCAAATTATATTCTAGACGTATCCCACATGTATTGATGGCTATCGATGGCTAAAACATCAACAACACCGACACTAAATAATTTATTTGTATTCTTAGCTTAGATTTGCTTAAATGATAATTATTTTTTTGTATACATAACATTAAGCAACCCAAAATATATAGATTAAAATGAATCATAAACAAGACTATAGGAAATTTGTGAGTCCATGAATCCAAATCATATCATATCTCGTATCCATATCCAAACCCGTGCTTCTTAGTAGTGCAGCTTGCGACGGTCCTAGTTAATATAACTAGTAATTTGCATGTGTGATGCACGTATTAAACATAAATATATACCTTTATAAAGCATCAACCATATCAAATGATGTTTTTTTTGTTTAATGAGCGGATAACTCAAGTAGCCGTTTTTCTCCTCAAGGCAAACATTTAACGATTTCCCTTGAAATGTGTTAATTTAACACTGAAAAATAAAAAATTCTAAAAAGTTCCCATTATAAAAATGTTTCAGATTCAAGAGAATTAATTTGAGAAATCAATATTACAGCCCCTTACTTTTTTTGACCAAAACGAATGCAAAAGGCCTTGCGTTTCATTAAACGAAAATTTAACTAAATGACAAAAAGTTCAAAAAAGAAAACAAAGAGCGGGGAAACAAAAATAAATCAATGCGATGCAAAACCCGTACATACCTAGTACATACCTAAGGATGGCTCCTCTTAAAGATATGTAACCCGTTCTCCAAGAGATTATAAAGAGTCTAATATTTGAAATTACTTCTCGTAATATATTAGCCAGGAGTGTTAACGGATCGGATACGGATCAGATATAGATGTAACCATATCTGTATCCGGTTCTCGTTGTTGGATGCGAATTCGGATACGTATAATGAAAACCACTGTCCGTATTTGAAAAAATTCGGATACGGAAACGGATATAAAACGTTGTAAAAATTATAATTATAAATAGTATAAAAAGTCGGATATTATTTCAGATGCGGATAAGAAGGAATATATTTGTTACCATATCTGGATCCGGTTATCATTGACGGATATGGATAGTCATCGGAAATGATAATCAATATTTGTATCCAGTATTCTAAATACTGGTAGACATATTGTCGAAATGTCAGTTTTGTGAAACGGCATATACAATTAAAAAAATCTTTGGGTAATGATATTTGGTCAAAGTCGGCCGACATTTTGTGATGTCGGCTTTTAGGCCGACATTTATCATTATCCGGAAAAAAATTTAGGGGATATTTTTTTTTTTGGTTTTGGGTTTTGTAAATAACCTGGTCCATTTAGGCCGGCTTACTTTGCATGAACCTCATTTCATCTCCCTCATAAGATTCGAACCTATGATAGTTTACTTAATTGGTGACCGCTCTACCACTGAGATATTGAGGAAGATATAAATTTAATAAAACTAAAAATCTGAAAATATTAATATTTTTTCTAAAAAATAAGTTATATAAATGACGTTTATTTACAAAAATGTAAAACCCGATATTTGATAATACCACCCGACATTTCAAGATATTTGATATCAAAATCTTCGGGCCAACACGACACCGACATCCAAAATTTAGAACATTGTGATTAAAAAAAGAATACGAATACGGAGGAATCCGAATTATCCGTATCCGTTTACATCTCTAATATTGACTATAAAGAGTTTTATATTTTGATGTTATATAAATGATAAAAAAAAATTATAGTTAAGAGGTGCGGGTTTAATGTTTTCGGTTGCTGTCTCTAGGCTTCCTTAGCTTGTGTGATATATATATATATATATATATATATATATATATATAGAGAGAGAGAGAGAGAGAGAGAGAGAGAGAGAGAGATATCACACGTGTATTTTTAGAACACAGAGCTCGGTGATGCAATTTCCCCCCTTTTTTTGAAAAAAAAAATTCTTAAGCAAAAAAAGTGAAATGGCATATGTAACCCTAAGAGTTTGGGTTATAATAGTAAAGATAGCAAACACTTTTATCTTTCCCCTGTGTCTACAATCATAGGCTCGAGGAATTGGGTCAGTTTTCCTTAGCTTCATGAGCTCAAGCTGAATGAGCAAAAATTTCATCGCCTTTAATTTCCCCTGCCAGAAATTTTGCATGAGCTTGGACTTTTGAACACAGTTTGTGGACCCTTGATCAATCTGTGTTACACTTGACACATGGTGGAAAAAGTAATTATATGACAACAATAGTGATGGTCTATATCAAGATAAATGTAGTGGTTTTGAATCAACATTCAACAACAACGACAACAATAACAAGCGTTTATCCCAAACTATTGCGGTCGGCTATATCAATCCATTTCTTCCATTCCTTAATTAAATTGGCAATTTATATATCTTTTTTAATTGCCTCCATCCAGTATTCATGTACATATAGTGTTTTCTAATACGATTAAAGAAAATTACTAGTCAAGGAAAAGGCCAAATAACAAGAGTGACATATTGTTTGAATGGCCATTGCACCTTATGGAATACAGATATCCAATTCACGCATTTTCTGGAAATGACAATATCATTTTTTTTCATCTGTTGTAGTCATTATGCTTCTTTCTCTTCCCAAGGAAAATATAACGATGCTTTGCACCATCCGAACTTCTCTTTAATCAATCGAAATTCTTGATGCATGAGCTTCAAACGACATCTAGCTTCAAGTAATATAACTTTTTTCATTGCATTATCTGATTAGATAGTTTTCTCGTGTTTGTGTCTGTATACTCAAACATGCTAAAGTTTCTGCACCTGCCACATACTTTGATGTGGTTCCTGCCAATCTAACCGTGATGTCATGAAACAAGGAAAGAAAAAGACCTGCATATATCAAAGGTTTTTATTGATTAATTTCTTTTGGTTGAACAGGATTCAACTTAAAGTGTCCCTGCAGTTTGTTGTTGCCTGTAGAGCAAAGACCTGTGAGTATGTCTCATGTTCATTCCTTTAAAAAACAATATCCTTAATTCATATCAACCTGATAACTGTAATTAAAAAGGCTTATAGGCTAAATTACATTTAAAATACCCTTAACTATCACTGTTTGTCACCAAACTACCTAAATTTTCTTAATTAGTATAAGCTCCTTATGTGCTATATATAAGGTTATTTCAGTAGTAAAAACTCTAAAAACCAAAGTTTAAGGGCTGGGATGCTTTTAATGTAGTTTTAGTGGAAAAAAGTGGTTAATGGTATTTTAGCACAATTTAACCAGGGTTTCTATGCTGATTATCATGAAATCATTCACTTTATTGTATGTACATGTGGCATGCCAGCAGATGAATCTGGAGCGAATGGAAGCCAATGCATCACTACGGTCCCTTCAAGTTTGCTGGCTGCAGAGTGGGAGGAGGCGAAAGCCGTTCTATCCTTGTTCTTAAGAAAGCAAGGCTTGAGCTATGCAATGGCAGCAAGGACCATTAACAAATCTGATCGCTTCATCGACCATCTCATATTGAAGCTCCACAACATCCATAAATCACGATATCTCGTAGGTTCGAATTCCAATTTCTTTTCCCCATTCAAAGTATGCAGCTCTAGTAATCATAGGGCATGTTTGGTTGCATGTAGTTGGAACTAAGATGCATTTCCTATCACATCTAGGTCCAACTAATATCGTTAAAACTACATTTCTTTGTTAAGTTCGAAGGTACTACATGTTTTCTTATGTTTGGTTAGGTGTGGTTACAGAGCCATAACTACTAGATTTGAGCTTAGTTCCAACTACAAGTATTCTTAGTTAATTTACAGTTCCAGATACATATTGGTGCAACTATCACTTGAAACCAAATAGTGATTTTAGATTTTGGTGTAGTTGAGACCATGGTTTGAAATCTCAGCCGATCCCATCGAGATGGCCGATTCCGATTCCAAAAAATGACCGTGTGAGTTTCTATTCAATGCTGAGATTTTAATACTTAACATTGTTCATCGGTTGGTGATTGCGGTTTTAGCGTTAGGTTTATTAATTGGTTAGTGAGTTTAAAATGGGTTATTGGATTATTTGACATCCTTAATTACTAATAAAAGGTCAAAAAGTTTACAATTATCTTTGCAACATATTTAAAAAACCATTCTAGACACCATTATTACTAAAACATGTCAAATTGTTTATAATTATTTTTACTATTTATTTAAAAAATTCTAATTTTAAAAATTCATTTGCTCATGCTTAAGAAAACTGATATTTCTGATCCTAAAAATACTCGGTCGATACCGTTTGCCCAAATAACTCTGTAGCATCTCTTTGAAAGTTGCAATGAGATTTGAGGGATCTTTTTTATATTCTAGCAAACCTTTTAGGTTGAACCTTTTTTGTTTGGGTGACAAAATCCGGGATTTTGTGCAACAATATTTTTTGGTTTTTTAAATTTATTTTGGACCCCTAAATCTTCATATATCTATTAAAAAAACACTCAACTTCGTATTTTTAAAAAGAGAACCTAATCTTCTAAGTTAACTATTTGAGTCCCTGTGGTTTAAAATAACGTGTATATTTAAGGAATATTTCGCTACAAAAGCGACTCTAAGCCTTTCTTCATTGGTCCAATAGCTTCTTCAAGCCCTACACATCTACAACCCCATTCCCATTCAAACTCGAAATTCTAGCCACCTCAAGCACCACAACAAACCTCACCTCTCTCCTTTTCTTCCTCTTCATGTATATTGTCTCTCTACTATTCATCACTTCCTCTAATTCTTTTCAACTTTCGATTATCACCAAACTCTCCATCTCCAATCCCAACAACAACAACTGAGCCTTTTATCTTAATCATATGGGGTGGGCTACATGAACAAACATGAGAATCATGCCGGGTACAACACATGAATCTTCCGCCTCCACTCACTCCTATCGAAAAATATACTTTTATTGAGGCCTTTGGCAACCATATCTTTTCGTATCACATCCATCCATATTTTTTTCGATCTCCCTTTCGTCTTTTTGACATTGGCTATATCGAGAGTATTCATTCGTCGAACCGGTGCTTCCATAGGTCTGCGTCGCACATGACCAAACCATCTTAGCCGGATTTCCCGCATCTTCTCCTCCACGGGTACTACACCAACTTTTGCACGAATATCCTCATTTCGCATCTTATCTTTTCTAGTGTTACCACATCCAACAAAGCATATGCATCTCCGCTATGTTCATCTTCTGTGTATGATGCTTTTTAGGAGCCCGGCATTCTGTACCATATAATAAGGCAGGCCGAATAGCGTCCCGATAAAACTAACCTTTCAATTTTAATGGAAATTACGATCACACAAAATCCATGTTGCACTCATCCATTTCAACCAACCAGCTTAGATATTTTGATTAACATCGTTATCGATCTTTCCATTCTTTTGGATGATGGAACCTAGATATCTAAACTGATCGCTCGGTGATATCTATTGTCCTTCCAATGTTATGCCAATATGGTCTCAACTTCTATATTTGCTAAATTTGCAATGCATATATGCTGTCTTAGACCTGCTCAATCTAAACCTTCGAGATTCCAACATTTGTCTTCATAACTCTAATTTGACATTAACCCCTGCTTTCGTCTCATTTACTAGAACAATATCATCAGCGAATAGCATACACCAAGGTATCTCATCTTGGATAGTTCTAGTAAGCTCATCCATCACGATGGTAAACATGAATGGACTTGATGCATATCCTTAATGTAAACCAATTGTAATCGGCAAATCACTCGTTAGGCCGCTACAAGTTCTGACATTTGCCACTATTCCATCGTACATGTCCTTGATTATGTCAATGTACTTGACGAGGACTCTCTTCTTCATCATTGTCCCTCATAATACCTCTCTAGGTACCTTATCGTACGCTTTCTCTAAATCAATAAATATCATATGGAAATCTCTTCTTTCTCGAAAACGCTCGACAAGTTGAAGAAAATGAATAGTTTCTGCCGTCGATCGTCCAAGCATGAACCCAAACTGGTTTTCTGTTATCTTAACATCATTCCTTAGCCAGTGTTCAATCACTCTCTCAAAGTTTCTTGGTGTGACATATAAGTTTTATTTCACGGTAGTCTAAGCAACTCTGAATGTCACCCTTATTTTTGTAGATAGGTACAAGGGTACTTTTCTTCCATTCATTTGGCATCTTTTTGGTCTGCCAAATCTTATTAAACAGATCTGTCAGCCATTTAACGTCTATTTCTCCTAAGTATCTCCAAATCTTGATGGGAATCCCGTCTGAACCAACCGTTTTTCTTGATATCATTCTCTTCAAAGGCTCTTTAACCTCAGATAGTCTTATTTTACGATGAAATCACGGTTTATATTTTGAGATTGAATGACAAGTCCATTCAAATTCTTAGTAAAGCTCTCATTGAACAATTTGTCAAAATAATCTCTCCGCCCTTTCTTGATATACTCATCTCGAACTAAAAGCTTCAGATCTTCATTTTTGACACACTTCACCGCATATAAGTCTTTGGTCTTCTTTTCCCGCATCCGAGCAATCCAGCATATACATCTCCAATCCCAAAAAACTCATTAACAAAATCTTCTGTGTAGGATCTCGGAATTGTTACTTAAATCGTTCTCACCAAAATCTTCAAGATCTTTTTTAATACCTCCATCAAAATCTTCAACCTCGACAATTCTTCATAAAAACCATCAACCTTCACTTCGAGTTCCAACCAACCTCCTCATCCAATCAAAAGAAAGAGTGGATCACATGGAGGGATGGTTTGTGTGTGTGTGTTGGGGGGGGGGGGGTTCGGTTGGTTCGATTTTTAGTAGAGAAGATGATGATAAATGACCTAGGGTCCTTTTTTAGTCAACGGAGATGATCTTAAAAATATGAAGACTCGGGCGTCATTTTTAAAAAAGATTTGTGGGTCCAGAATAAAAAGAAATCCTCTTTTTAACAGCAACTCGGTTATGAAATTTGAACCCAGGCTATTGTGCCATCTTAAAGTCCTTGTCGCTGATGTATTTTTATAATCTACCAGTACTGACCTCAATCTATTTATATAACACAGGAAGAGAGCTCACCACCCTTGAAATTAGAAATGCCCTCATCCCCTACCTTGAAACCCTCCTCGAAGAACACGGCGATATTCTAGTTGACGTGGTTGAAAACTTCCCAGACCCTCCCGGAACAATTGAGAGACCCACCATATTAACTCATCAAACAACAACCACCGACCTCACCTCCAAGAAAGAAAGAGCCATCGCCCGAGTGAGCCAACAAAATCCTGATGGCCAACTCTCACCTCAAATCCTCTACCTCATCGACCTCGGACTCGACTTGGATCGCATCAAAACCATTGCCAAAAAGTTCCCCGCTTTCGCTTACTACAGTCTTGACAGAAAGATTAAACCCATTGTCGAGTTTCTCCTAGAGCTTGGTGTGCCTCGTTCCGATATCCCCACTATTATCTATAAAAGGCCTCAGCTTTGTGGCATCAGCCTGTCGGAAAATCTCAAGCCTACAATGATATATTTGGAGGACTTTGGAATTGATAAAAAGCAATGGGCTAAGGTTATATATCGTTTTCCTGCACTTTTAACCTATAGCCGGCAAAAACTGAAGGCCACGGTCGATTATTTTACCGAACTTGGTGTTCCAGAAGAAAACATCGGGAAAATATTGACCCGATGCCCACACATCATAAGCTATAGCGTCAACATCAAGCTGAGGCCAACTGCTGAATACTTGGAATCGATAGGTATCAATGCTTCGTCGTTGATATATCGATGTCCGCAAACTTTCGGTTTGAGCATAGAAGCCAATTTGAAGCCTGTGACCGAGTTTTTCTTGGAGAAGGGGTATAGTATAGATGAGGTCGGAGTTATGGTTTCGAGGTATGGAGCTCTCTACACTTTCAGTTTGAAGGACAATTTGAAGCCCAAGTGGGATTTCTTCTTGAGTATGGAATATCCGAGATCGGAGCTCGTCAAGTTTCCTCAGTATTTTGGTTATAGTTTGGAGAAGAGGATCAAACCAAGATATTGTCGAGTGAGGGAGAGTGGGGTTGATATTGTGCTAAATCAGATGTTATCGACTTCGGACAAGGACTTTGAGAAGTTAATCGAGAGGAAAACGAGGGTTTAAGCGATACGGCCCTTTAATGCTCCTGTTGTAACATAGAGATTGTAATCTGTAAGATTTTGTGTAGTTGTATGTTCTTAGCATTTATCAGATATACAAGTAATGTACCAGCAAAGCAGTTGCAATTACATTTGTTAAGAACTAAGCGCTAAAAGGGCATGCCAATATTTTATTTGATTTAATGAATAGGGATTGCAGATTCACACCTTCATATTCCAACAAACCAAGAAAATTTTTAATTATGATAATTCGTGATGCCGGAGGTGCCGAGAAGGTCATTGACGATCAATGTCGAGAAGTGTAACCTGCGAAATCGATGATGTCGAGGTCCGAAATAGAGAATGCTTTTATTTCTTAGAGCATCGGTGGAGCTTCTCTCCCTCTCTATCAAAATTTATCTTCCAGTTCAGAACCTCCACCGGACCCAAATTGTGCATGGCAAAAATTTTCATTCAGGCATTTATGCAAACACACATTCCAAACGATATCATTCAAGCAATTGAACTAACATATTTAACACATCATAAATGCATTTACGCAAACAATTTTCAACATGCAAACAATTGCGCAAAGATATTTCAAAAACAACCATTACACAATCATTCATTAACATAGATATTCCACAACAGGAACTAAATTACTTCCACTTACATAGAAAAATCCATCTAATACATATTACAACCTAAATTAATTTACATATCCTCTCAAATATATGACCAAATACCATAATTACGACCAATAAAAAGCAGCGCACCCTAACCAACCAGGCTTGATTAGCCTCTAAACCAGCAAAAGTTTCAAATCTGATGACGTGGCAACTTAAAAAAGTGCTAACATGGTGTGACGTCTTGCTCTCCTTCTTCGTCCCAAAGTCCACACAAAGGTGCCTACATTTCAAATACGTCGTATCGTAATCAAGAATCAACACGAGGAAACCGACACGGCATACGAGGATCGAGATGAGTAGATGTATATCTACGGGGGAAGTCGGGTGGATGACGTATAACACCCCCGCAATTCGTAGATTAGGATGCGTATAGTATGTATATGCGGGTCAATGTGAAGTACGGATACTTAGCAAATATGGTCTTATAGGAGACCATAGGATAGATTAAGCATACTCGGAAGAGAAGATTAGGTTAAGATTGGGGGTTTTATGGCTTAATTAGGATAATTAAGAGTAGTTAGTGCCTAATAGACTTTTTAATCTAACAAGTTTGCACTAAAATACCTTAATGTCTCAAATTCGTGTTTTAAAATGGGTTTTAATCAAGTTTTAGGATACTGTGAATCTACTATCACTGTGTTGGTTTTTAAGTTAAACAAATATATACAGTAAATATATATAGTGTTATGAGTGTAGTGTAGAAACCTGGACCCCTTTCACCCGACTTGGCCCGGCGAGAATATCCAAATTTCCGGTGCCGCCGATCCCCATGTTGAGATGAGAGTTGGCACTGATTGTGCTGACGTGACACGATCGGTTATCAGAGGATCGATATCCAGCCGTGCTGCTTTACCTTGTGAAAGAAGTTGTGGCAAGCATTTGCCTATCTTGGTGTAGTGCCTGGTGTGGTCCATATTAAGGTGTCTAACGGGCCGGCCCGACCCGAGCGCCATGTGGCAGGTCCGGGCCGGCCAGACCAACTCCAAGGCCCGGCCCGGCCAACCGGCCAAATTCAAATTTGAATTTGGCCATTTGGCTCTGGTTTTTTTTTCTTTGGAGGGGGGGCGGTCAATTCTTTGGGATGGGTTTTTTGGAAATGTGGTGGATTTTCAAATTTCTGATCTTTGGCCTATAAATGGGGCATGAGTTATATTTGTGTTAGTGCACATTTCATTGATAATGATTGGATTTTTCATAAAAAAATTATTGGTTTTTAAAAAATGGAGTATTCACATAGTGAAAATAATATAAATAATTATATTTTGACTACTGTACATTATTATAATATTCAAAATAAAATATTTTCTGTTAGTTTTGATAATGCTGCTAATAATAATTCTGTTATAGTAATTTTAAAAAACAATTTAAATTCTGTTTTGAATGAAGAATTATTTCATCAAAGATGTGTCTACCATGTTTTAAATTTAATTATGTATGATGGTCTTAGTATAATTGATCCTCTAGACACCGAAAACAAATTTTTAAGCAAACTTGTACCCGGTTAAATTTAAAATTTAGATCTTTCAAATTCAACATTCCAACTAGATGGAATTCCACTTATGAGATGTTGAAATGTGTTTTAAAATATCGAGAGTTCATTACTCTATTTTATGATGAACAAATGCCCAATAATAATTTAGAGCATTATGATTGGTTGGTTTGTGAATATGTTTTGAAATTTTTAGAAATATTTTACAATGCAACTAAATATTTATCCGATGTTAATTATCCTACTACATGTTTAGCAGTAGAACGGTTATTTTATATTAGTAAGATTATGAATGAGCATGTAATTGATCCTGAAAGTGCATTTGCTGGAATGTTATATAGCATATTTACGAAATTGAATAAAGTTCCTGCATTGTTTAGTTTAGCTTTTGTTTTTGATCCTAGATTTAAAAAAAATAATTTATTTTTTTTATTAGATGTATGTCATGAAAACTTAAGTACTAATACAGGAGATTATAAAAATGTTTTAGATTCTTATGCATGAATTTGCATGAATTGTATGCCATATATGATGCATAGTACGGTCAAAACAGAACTTCTTCTTTATCTTCCTCTTCATATCAAACTTCCAAAAAAGAAAAAAAATCAATTTTTGCAGCAGAAAAAACAAAGAACGACCATTTCTATTTCTTCCGTTTATAATGAGCTTACAATGTATTCGCAAACTGATTTCAATAATTTTCTTACCACGGATCAAATAGATAATCTTGATATTTTGAATTGGTGGAAAACACATGGACACATGTATCCTACGTTTTCTGCCATGGCTTGTGATTTACTAACAACTCCGGTGTCCATGGTAGTTTCGGAGTCTGCTTTTTAGTGCAGGTAATAGGGTTCTGAGCTACAAGAAAACGAGGCTGTCAGCTGACGCATTGGAGATCGCAGTTTGCCCAAAAAATTGGTTCGATGCAGAAGTTAGACAACAATATATTAAGAGTATTGAAGACTCTGACACCGATAAGAGCTCATCAGTTAGTTTTTTTTTTATTGAATTGTATTTTTAATTTATTTGCAATTGTATAAGGGATAAGATTTGGCAACTTATGTTCACCCTAAAAAAAATTTAATTAATAAAATATATAGGTCTGCCTTGGGACCTACACGTAGTTTGGGTTAAAAAAATTTCCAAAATAAATTCATAAAATAAAATTTTACTTTAAAAATATTTTAATTTTTTTTAAAAAAAATTCAATTTATTAAAATGGGCCGGCCCGATCCAAGCCAGGCCATGGACCGGGCTGGGTTCGGGTTTGGAGGGCTTTGGACAGGGCCGGTCCGATAGACACCCTGAGGTCCATAGAGTTGCATGAGGCCACATGTTTTTTGGGCTTATCTTTTCTCCATCGGATCCTAGTCGAACTTCAAGGGCAGCCATTTTAGCACTGAAGAATAGTTCGGTAAATTCAACAGGGACCTCTTTGTCCACGGCAAGCTACAGCTGTGACTCCATGGCTTCTTTTGTGAGCCAGGGTTACATGAGTCTTTTCAAGACGGCTATCCTCCAAGTGCTTTTCTTCAATAAATGACTGGGTTTTCGAATCCTTAGCAGCCAACTGTCTCAATATGTGATTAGTAGATTAAAAGGAACAAACTACATCTGTAAGAGAGGTGAATATTCTGCAAAATGCTCATAATTTTTGTCGATACATTGATCCTATGGAGCTCAGATTCATGATAATGAAACCCGAATGCTTTTAAATTTTGAAAGAAATCTAAACCACTTGTGGCCGTGTAGCATGCACTTCACCAAACTTTAAAGACAATTTTTGCCCATTCTGAAACCTTTTTGTATCCCCATGCTATACACAATTTTCTTGCCGCTGTTTCGCTATGGAAAAAATTGAAGAATCGAAAAGAAAAGAGAGAGCATCTGTAAATTTAGAGGGGGCAAAGTGCTGTATTTGAAAAGCGAAAATAGCATTGTTCTATATGGGCAAAAGTCTAGGAGGTTTCCTGCAATCTGGCACTAAAGTTGGCCAGTTGAGCTTTCAATCATGAAAATTTGTTACCTTGCTCAGGGCGAGCTTAACGTCCGTAATAGGTAACGTGACAGCAGCAAACACAATGTTCCCAGACTTTCTCCTTTCGGTATCAGGAGTTGCATGTTCGCCCTTTGCAACCTTCTTCAGCTGCTCCAGGACTTCTTTAACAGCAATATCAAAAGGTACCTGGAAAAAAGACAAAATTATGGGGAAAAGATGGTCTTGACAAAGTTGAGCATAACAGTTCCTAGTGCCCACAAAATCGAATGATATGCCACTCATCAATTAACTATTTTTTCCCCCAAATAATAGGCCGTAACATGATGCAAGCTGGGTTCGAATCTCAGACCTCCCGCTCAACTGCAAGTGGCACTCGCATCAATTAACTAGTTACTATCGAAAATTAACTTACTCCAAAAAGAGTGCCAAGAAAATAAATGATTTCAAAGTTTCCTATCAGATTCTAATTTTATTTTGATCCCTAGCAAATGGCATAACTTTTTGATCTAACGATAGAACTTAGAAGTGTTATTTTGTATTCGTTTCATAATGAAAATGCAAATACTGATTGCATTTGCTTTCTTGAAAGGTCCACTGATTGATATACAGTAATTAGATTATCGACAGTTCTCCAGAGATTTTCCATCTGAGATGGAACGTTAAATATTTTTCTACTGCCTCTAGACAAAAATAAGAAATAGAATCAAGGGGAGCATTGAAAATATAGTTACCTGGACAGAATTGAGGTATTTGGCATTTGCAGGCAAAACTACACGTAATCGTTTCTCCCATTGAGCCCATTCTTCACTATATGATCCTTTAAAAGGTTCCAACCTATAGTTATAAATGCAATTGAAGTTACATAGCTAATATAAATATAAGATAATCAAAAGAAACTCCGGAACTGAAAGTAATGACCATAAATCTCGATATGCCAGTTATGTATAAAAGACGATAGGAGTTGTTCCAGAGATGTGGAACTGCTGACTCGCCCATTCATCTATACAACCAAATAAAATGCAGTAGACCCAAACAATTCGTTCTTACAGTAAAATACAGTGGGAGTTAATTTTGAAGGCCAAGCAATCAATAAATTTCTTGTGTTTTCCTGTCAACAAAGAAAAATCTTTGAACCGATTTGATTAATATGTTGCCATTTCTTTCTTCAACCAGCAAATATATAGGTTTTTGTCTATTTATCTAGTAATACAGTTGTGGTACATCACCTACATGCATTCATATGCTCATGCACACATGCACAAGTACAGGGATGGGACGCCCTGTGACGCAATTTGCTTTTTCATCGCCTAATCAAATATTAGGCAAACACATGTGGGTGACCCTGAAAGCTGAAATTCATGTTAACACGATTTTCTCTTTGTAGAACCTCATCAAATAAAACATCACACATTGACTAACAACACATGCATGCATGCATGCATACAATATTAAGATGACGCATCATCTCATTTGCATTCATAAATTCTCATTCATGGTATTAACATAGCATTTAATAACGTTAAATACAACTGGGAACAAATCAGAAAGAAACACATCAAATTCAAAACCTTTGTTAACTTCTTGAGAAGACAAGATACCTTCCATGCTTGCTTCTATGAAGCCTAAAAAGATTAATGCCTTCATCTAAAATAGCCTTCACCGAGTCAGGTAGTGGTTTCCTGAAACAACATAGAATTTATGCCGAATTTAAAGTTGGTGGCTTGAGCATTAGATGTAGAATGCAAATAATCAAGACTTTATGTTAGTGGTTATTATTTATAACTCAAACACTTGAGATAGAAAGTCGTAATAACTAAAGAGAATATTGGAGAAAAGGTGCCACAGAAGGAAATTCCCATCTCTGACGGTCAAAAAGTAGCTCTACACACTTTTTAAGATGATCGCTTCAATTCATTTTGATCTTAATGGTCTAAGACTCTAAGGCTTACATAAAGGCCAGATTTCATATGATTTATATTTCTCTTTCCTACTTTCCTTCCCATGAGTGCAAAATTAACGATTTTCCAGTGATGGAACATTTCCTACCATTAGATCAATGGGTAGAACATATTAAAATCGCCTAAATTTTAGTGTAATATATGTTTTAGAAGACGAATATTAAGATAAGCGGTGTTGATCATCCAAAATAACTTGTGTGGGGCTGACAATTTGAACACCATATGAGAGAATTTCCCTGTTTAGCACCTTTTCTTCGTTATTCTCATGGTTAAACACGAGTCCTAACAGAGAACGGCTAGTAACGGGTGCACTACGAACAAAAAATGTACATAATAAGTATGGTGTACATGAGACAATCTAATTAAAAAGGAAAAGAATTAATCCAAAACTAATAATGAAACTAATTTCCAATAAAAAATGAAATATATAATAATGTCCACCAAAACAAGAATACAGAGGCGCAGGCAGGTATTTACAACTGCTTTTTATAAAAGAAAATTATATGCCACCTAAGTATGCAACAAGTTCTACATGACTCAAACTTCAAAATTTATAATGAACACTATAAAATAACAAGCATATAAAAGCGTTTTACATAAAAAAAATTACATCAATATCTAAATTTTACATAAAATGTCCGGGTTTAAATAGTTAAATATTTTTATATAAAAAAAAATTTAAAAAAAGTCTAAGGGATCACACTCTAGGAGTTGTGGATATCATATTTATATGTATTACATGACTTGAATGAATGGAAAGCACGTACCGAAATCGACCACATTGAATGGCGTCCACCAATGGTCAAAATAATGCCAAGATTTCGGTTTTTATTCGGAATGGTGAGTGGTCGCTACCTCATTTTACTTCATCATATATACTCGAGGCATAGAACTTGATTCGGTCGGTTATATTGATAGATCTATCATCGAAGATACCTTAGTATGGAAACCTTCTACTTCGGGTATTTTTACTACAAAATCGGCGAAATTATCATTATTACCTCAACCTTCTTTGGTTTATCCTTGAAGTAAATTTGTTTGCTTTCACAAAAATACCCAAAAACACTTTTTGTCTATGGCAAGTTGCTTTTGGAAAACTAAAAAATCTTGATTTGCTTCAAGCGAGAGGCATCGGTGATGGAGGAAAATGCATTTTTTGCAACCTCGAGCTCGAATACCACAACCATTATTTTTTTGAGTGTGAATTCTCTAATTCGGTGATTCGTGTGTCGCTAGCTCGTTGTGGGTTTCATAATCCACCGATTACTCTTCTTGGCTTAATGGATATCATTCAAACTAAGAGCTCAAGTAAAACACCGATTGGAGCGATTCTACATATGATGGTCGCAAAACGTTGTTTGGAACATATGGAAAGAGAAGAACAACCGAATGTTTAGGTCCCATTGTAGGACTAAAGAGATTATTCTTCGTAATGTCATTTCCAATACTTCCATAAGAATAGCTAAGTTTTTTGACGTCACGGATCTTGGTGGTGGATCAATTGCTTGCAATTGAAATGTACTATCTACTTTCTTAAAAGTTTGATCAAGAACTATTATTTTGTGATAGTCTTTGATCTTGTTCATTTATTTTCATTTTTTCATTTTATAACTTTTTCTTTTTAATATATAAAATATGGGCTTATGCCCTCGCCTTTGGCAAAAAAAATGGTCAAAATAATGGGATTTATTCTTAAGAACTATATAAAAGGGGGGAAAAGAAGAAAGCCACATTGAATGGCGTCCACCAATGGTCAAAATAATGGGTTTATTCTTAAGAACTAATCGGACTGAAGGGGAGAGAGTTTAAGATATATCGATCTCCCACTAAATAAAGCAAAATAATAAAAATTGTTAACTGACAATATAATATGACTCATAAATTCAATAACATCTCATGATCTGTAGGCTAAGTGGTCCAAAATAACAAGGTTTTCAAAAGTGCTGGGCGATGCTGGGGGTTGGGGTATTACGTAGAGCCTAACTGCCTAGGCGGTTTTAGTTTTTTGCCTAATTAAAAATATTTATACACACATAAAATAGCAACAAATGTAAACACGATATAAAAAATGTTTTTAAGAATATAGTGAACGCACATAACATTATCAAGTTGAGTAAAGTGCAAAATATCTAAAATTTTGTATAATAAACTTAACAATTAAACCTGTTGGAACACTTAGCGGTATAAACTTGAATAATTAAGTGGGTTGGACCAGACATCTAGGCAGGCTATTTAATCGACCACGTAGGAGCCTGCCCAGGCGATTAAGGGTTCCAACCTGCCAAGGACGCTTTTTACAACATTGTCCATAACATGCTCAAAAATATCAGCATATAGGTTTGTGTAATGTAGGGAACAATTGTTTCATTAAAACAAAAAAAATGAAAACAAAGCGGATAAATATTTTGATGGAAGAGTAAACATTACCTATTTATCTTGAGCAGAGGCATTTTCACTAATGCACCAAATCGTTCAAATAGTTCACCTTCAAACTCACTACGATTCTGCAAGTTTATTATGGGGATTACGAGGATAAGATTCGTATCTTCTACACACAAACTACATTAATCCTATTCACCACTAACCTTTCCATCGTAAAGGTGGTAGAACATAAGCAAAACATAACCGGAAATTGGCAAATCATTGTCAAGGTTCCCCTTTAAAATCATGATAAACAAATGTCAGTTCTTCATTAACAGTAAAAATGTATATTTTTCTAACCATATGAAAAAAAATTAGAAACGGAAGATACCGGATGATTGGCTCTCTGAAGTACACGAAAGATAAAAAGAGCCAGAGCGCCAAGAGAAAATGGATTTGAATCGGTACCTATAGATTCACATACACTACATTAGCAATAAAAGTAACATGTTGCATGAAATCTATTTAAAATGTCGGTTTTGAAGTTGATATCATAAACATTTAAGTTTTTCTAAACCATGGATGCAAGTCAAGATATTTGATACAAACATGATATTTATCCCATGACATAAGGCCGCGTTATTTATAAGTCTCTAGAGCAATTTCAAGTGTAAACAAATTAAAGTAACTAGTAATGAGATGCACAGTTAATTAAAGAAAATTAAATGAACTATCTATTTATAGTTGTGTGAAGTAAATCTTGAAACCTTCAGATTCAGGAATAACTGGAACGGCATAGGCTTTTGTGCTCGTGCAGGTGCCCTCGATCTGGAAAAATAGAATAGAAAGCCAAGTTAAGGGTGAAAAAAAACCAAAAAAAAGTAGAATAAAGTGAAAGTAAAGAAGGAAATTCATTACTTGTCTCCACACTTCTTCATTTGGTAGATTTTTGTCAGCTAGTATTATCGCTTGCGGTTATCCCTTGTGCTCGTTAGCAACCTTTTGCCAATATTTTCCTGCGAAGATTTAATACCTATAAAGTTTTCCATTTTGTTTTTTTATTTATTCACTACAAAAGGAAAATGAGGCTTCTAATAGTATTATCATACTAACAAAAATATTCGCTGGAGAAAAGTCATTTCTCTTCAGGCATATTGGATTTTTTGTAATTGAACACTAATGCTTGATTATTATAGTTGAGATGCGGTGCTTGGCCAAATTAACGTTAATAGCATATCGTCAAAATTAATTTGAAATTTTGAGCCATGCTATAGAGAGTAGTGCAATATAGCCATTTTAAGGAATCTCCGAACTGAGATTGGAAATTGTGGTTCCATAAATTAGTACAAAACAAAAGGAAAGATTGTATTTCCTTTGAATCCTGTAATTGGAAATCTTAGGATTGAAATTACTATTAACCTGGTGAGCTCTGACTGATGAAGTAAGAAATGTTTGAGATAATATAAATTAGGCAACTGCTATTTAAAGTTTTCAGATTCTTCTAACAATACTTTAGGACATTGGTGTTCTCATTTTGTATGGACTGGTATCGATATAGATAATAAGCAACCCTACTTTTCCTCGAGAGTTTAAGACTTTAATATCTTACAGGATTTGGATCATTGCACTTTGCTCGCATGGGATTTAACCACGTGATTCAAAATTATAGGTGTTCTTAGTTTGGGCCTCAACTTGAAATCGAACTTTAGGTTTCATAACACAAATTCCTTTTTGTACTGCATTTAGCTCTATGCGGATCATATCGTCAAAAATATAATCATGCACAGAATGCGATCTGCCATCAAAGAAAACAATTAACCTTTGATAAGATCACCCATCATGCAATGGACAGTACGGTCATCACCAAAACTGGCAGGAGTGTTTAATATTTCTTTACATAAAGCTGACTTTGCACAACCTGGGATACCTGCAAAAAAGTATGAAGTCCATTGCAATCACAAGTATTAAAAATCTTACTATGACTTTAACTATTGAACTGAGAGTACTATATAACAAAAGATCGATAACAACAGCAAACATTATTATGAGATGATTCCTTCATGCAAAGAAATTGTTCCGAAGAAAACACCTGGAAAGAAAACAATAAGACCCTCTTCTTTTGGGACTCTCTCCAAACTAAAATTAAATTTTGTACCACGTAAATTATTCTAACCATAAACTTAACAGATCTTTAAATTATACCAATTTTTTTAACAAAAATCAATCAAATAAATCACTGCATTTGTTATTTAAATTTTTACGAAGATCAAATCTTATTTTTGTATAAAAAATCAAATCAAATTTTGGTATGAACTAAAATTCTCTGAACATAAACGTTAACAGATTTTAAGTTATATATACAATACTTTATTTTACCCAAAAAGCAAATTTCTCCAAAACTGTAGACTAATAGATATAATGATCTATAAATCAAGGAATTAAGAAGGAGAATTGATTGAGAGAGATCAATTAATTGATACTAAGGTTTCTTAATTCCATCATCTTCCTCGAAGTCTCACTAGCCACGGTGATTAAGGGAATCTTTCTGTCCAACGTAATGATCGACTCTCGCTGGCCATCACAGAGAGAAAAGGAGAACACCATCGGGGAACTTAAGGATTCAGGAGATCTTCTACCCCGCAAAGGTATTAAAGATCCTAGCGCCTTGTAGGCCATTAGTTACAATTTATTATTGCTTCCGCTGTTTTAGAATCCTCGCATGGATCATAATCAGTGCGAGAGATCAATGGTATATAGATCGTTATATCCATTAGTCATAAAAATGTCTTATACTTATTCGTTAAAGCTATGGAATATCGATCTCAAAGGTAAGCTATAGATGGTTAGTTGCATGTATCTTACTCGAAATCTCCCACTTGAAATATTTAGTATTAGGAGACCGAACTCTAATCATTTCAACTAGATGATTTAACCACCCTAAATCCAAATTTAAGATGTTAAAATATCTTCTTGGATCGATTTTCTCAATCTCAAAGGTAAGCTATATAGATGGTTGGTTACATGTATCTCACCCGAAATCTGCCACTTGAAATTTTTAGTGTTTAAGAGACCTAACTCTATCATTTCAACTAGATGATTTAACCACCCTAAATCCAAATTTAAGGTGTTAAAATATTTTCATGCATTGATTTGCGCTCCCGCTGAAGTTAACTATCTCATACAACCTTAGGATGCTTAGGACTAAAGAAAAATTGTTTCAGCGTCACTAACTAAATTATAGCTCCCACTAGCCAAAATATGTTCTAAGAACCCCAAATAAATTTCCAAATTTTAAAAATAATTTTTTGAATTTTTCTGTAATTTTTTCTGTATTTTTTTAACGTGGTGACCGCCGCCAACACTAATTCACCGCAGCGCCATCATTATATATAAAGGAACAATTTTTAATGTTCTAAAAGTTAATTTCATCGCCAAAACATTTTTTACAATAATTTTAAATAAAATTATCAACTTTAAACCATAAGTTAAATTCATAGGAAGATCATAAGAATCCCTTTTTTCTATCATACGTCTTCTACAGATTTCAAACAAAATCAAAAAAATTATATCTGTAAAAACTTAATGATCAATTCTTAGATCCAATCAAAAATTAAATAGTTTACGATCTACAATTAATCTGAACATGATAAAAATAAAGAGAACAAATAAAAAAACCTTAGGACTCTGATGCCAATGTAAGCTAATGGATATAACAATCTATATATCACCGATCTTTCACACGGATTACGGTCCATATGAGGATCCGAAAACGGCATAAGCAATAATAAATCATAACTAGCGGCGCACACATCGCTAGGATCTTTAATACCTTTACGGGATAGAAAATCTTCCGAATCCATAAGTTCTCCGATGTTCTCATTTCCTCTTCACGATGGTCGGCGGGAGTCGATCACAACGTTGATCAGAAAGATCCCTTTAATCACCGCGGCTAATGAGACTTCGAGGAAGATGGGGGAACCAAAAAACCCTAGAATCAATTAATTAAAATTAATTCTCCTTCTTAATTCCTTGATGCAAACTTAATTGCAAACCCTAGCCTCTACCTTCATATAAATAGACAGTGGGGCTAAAGATGGACGGACGGGATCCAATCGAGGCCTAAACCCTAATAGGGTTCGGTCACCCCCTTAGCTGATCTCATCATGGATGTAGGGTGTTTTCCGTCGTCCCATTGAGATGGATGCGTGTATTTCAAGCTTGTACAAATTCCCCTTAATAGGGAGGGATTTATTGATCGTGGTGTTCTAATCTCCAGCAACCGCAGACAAAACTGCTATTAATTACCTATCGTTTTGACATGAAGCACCTCCGAAGGCAGAAACAAGAACGGGTGTATCCCGTGTTCATGCTTTGATGGGGAATATGGATTGTGATCTATGTTCCCATAGATCTCGTGAAAGATCCGATGACGAGGAGACTCCATAAAGCAAAACTATGAGTTTTCATCCCAAAGTCCTCGACTTTGAGTTGTTCGATGGTGAAAGCCGATGGCTTTTACCGTGGTTCATCATCGGGGGTGCTACCCTAAGGTGAAAACCATGAGCTTTCACCCCAAGAGTTCATCTTACTCTTCTTTAGATTTGATGAGAAAAGAGGATCCCTTTCTTTAGTTTTGGTTTTGGATCTTGGGGTTTTGGGGTGAACTTGTTTTTAGAAGAGATGGGTTCTTTTTTCTATTGGTTACTTGAGAAAGAAGATGAAATTGGGAGATGAGAGTGATAAAATAGCGATCTCTTTTAGCTTGGGTTTTTTTTAGAAAGAAGAAAATGAGATGAGAGCTCATCTCGAAGAGGTGGAGACACAAAACCTTAGAGATTTGAGAAGAATTAGTTGTCATTTCCTCATTTAGATTAGATTTTATACCGAAACAAATTTTGCACTTTAGCTCTTGGCTTTACAAATTTGGATTTTTGCGTTTTTCTTTTATATTTATTTACACTTTTTTTCATTCTACATTTACATATTACATTTTTCTTTTGTTTTCTCCTGGATGTGCCGGCCCCCTGCTTGGGCTCCTTGTTCTTCTTTGAAAAATACAGTGGCATTTTTCGACTGCAAGAATGGAGCTCGAGCCTGAATCGAGCTCGGCTTCTCAACATGGGTTGGGTTGGTCGACCCTCTAGACCCGCCCGCTCGATTGGGCGGGCCATTGGGCCGGCCCAACTTGGCCCAATGCCAACAAAAACAAATAAATCAATGCACTTGTCATGATCTTTGTTAATTTGAATTATCACAATCTTTATTCATTTTGTTTCTTAAAAAAATTCCTCTCTGATGGAGCTCCTTTTCGGGCCTCCGTCAGATGTTGTCTTCCGTTGATCTCGCTGTGAACTTAGCTGATTATTCTTCGTTGCGTGTGGGTCTCAATGTGTTTTTGGAGGAAGAGGTGAGGTGAGGAAGCTGTTGCCGAGAACCTGCAAAGAAGCCCCGGGGTGGTTTGGTACCACCGAGGACCCTTCGACGCTCAAGTTAGTGATGAGATCCGAGCAGAGTAACGGTATAAGAGTGTAAAAAATGTCTTACTTGACCCCTCTGTGATGAGGGTTTATATAGCGGTGGAGCACGCAGCAGTGGGCGCGAGAATCTCGCCGGCAGTTACGCTCCCGACGTCACGTCCGCGTAGGGAGCAGATCGCCCATTAATGGGGATCGTGATGGCGTGGAACGTGGGACGTTGCTGGCATAAAATCCACGCATGGCGAGATTCGCGGAGCGACGATTACGCCTGGGAGTAGGTCGGAGGGCCGAGGAAGACGTCCTCGGCGGGAGCTCAGGGACGAGCAAGGAGGCCGAGGAGTCTTGGTCCTGTAGTAGCTCGGGGGCAAGCTGAGAGGCCGAGGAGGCCAATTTGCAGGGGCCCCAAAAGGGGCCAGCTTGTGCTTGCTGGTCGGGCACGGGGTGGCCTGATCGGCCCCTACGGGCCCTTTCTTCTGAGTTCTGGGACACGCCACCTTCCACGTGTCATGATCTTGGGGATCGCCAATATCGAGCACTATCATTAGCCCCCCACTCTTGTCCCGACCAGCTAATGGTCGGGTCAGGAGTGGACTGCCGGGCCTCCCTAGGTGAGATCTCTTCTATAGTTTAGTCGGGGCGAGCCCTCGGGCCGTCGGTTGTCTTTTCCGCTAGCGAATCAAGATGAGATCTTTGCATTTAAAGGAGGCGCGCCGGTTCATGCACTCTGCAGTCGAAGCGGCGGTCCACGTGCCGAGCGTCGATTAGCCGATGCGACGTGCGCAGGTCTGCGGCGTCTGATGGGACGCGGTCCAGCGCTGGGCTGCCACGTGGAACGATCGGAGCCGCTGGGCACGAGGAGCCGTTTTGGCGGGAGACGATGGGCGCCATTGGATGAGGCCGTATGCGGCAATAAATATGGGTAGGGTCCGCCCTAGGGCACTTACTCTTTCATATTTTCCTCTCTCAAGCCTCAGCTGCTCGGCGCTCGTCTCCCCCCTTTCGTTTCCAACCTTTGGAGAATTTCTTTCCCAGGTTAGATGTCTTCCTCTGTAGAATCAGTAGACATTGTAGGAGTAGATGCTAGGGTCCCTTTAGATGTTTCTGAATCTTCTCGGGGAGCAGGGGCTGGGCCCTCTTCCCGGGGCCGTGAGGCGGGGGCCGCCTCCAGGAAGGAGGCGGCGGATGTGGCCCCCAGCACCTCGTGTTGGGTGAGGCATGAGGACGAGCTCGCCAGCGCTCGGACTCGCTTCCACATTCCCCCGAGCTACACGCTCCGTCTAGCCGAGGAGGAAGAGAGGGCAGACCATGTACGGGCAGGAAGATTGCCTTGTATTTGGAAGCTTTTTGGGACGGAATGTGCCTGCCCTTCTCTCCTGAGGTCATCGCCGCTCTGAATTTCTTCGGTTTGGCCCCCGGCCAGTTAGTGCCGAACGCGTGGAGGATCCTCCTTGGGTTCTTGATCTGCCTGAGGCTACAGGCAGTTCCTTTCAGTCTTTCCCTTCTCGAGTTCTCCCTCGTTTTCAAGAGTCATCCTGGCGGTCGAGCTGGTGACCCGAGATGTGGCTAGTGCCCACCAAATGGTCGAGGGAGAAGTGTCTGCCGGGGAACCTGTCCGACGACCCCGCCACGGTGAGAGTGGTGTCATGGGAGCCCGTCCCTCGACATGGTGTGCTGCTGTCCGAGAGGGTTTTGAGCTGGGCCAGGCTTAGCCCCGTCGAGTTCGTTGGTAAGTTAAGCTTGCTTTTTGGGTTTACATTTTGCTCGTGTTGCTGATCTGTTGGGTGTTCATTTCATGCAGGATCCATGGACTTCGGCTCTCTCTGAGATGCTATGCGCCAGCCGAGGCAGCCTACTAGGGCCGGGGGCGCCAGTTCTTCTCGGGCGCAGCCCGCTCCTACCCCGGCTGCCCCGGAGGCGGCGCCTCGAGGACGTTCAGTGGCGGATCCCGCCCCGGGACCCAGCAGAGCATCGGGTCGGAAGCGGACCATGATTCTGGAGGACACGGCTTCGGAAGAGGAGATCGGCTCTCCTTCGGAGCCGCTCAAGAAGAGTTCCCGGAGACCCTCCCAGGGCCGGTCCTCGCCGACCGTAGTGGAGGAAGGGGGGCTCCGGTTCGCGGTGCCGTCGGGGCTTTCGGTCGCGGACAGCCTCCTGCATGAAATAGAGACCTCGGTCGGGGGGTCGAGTCCCTGGAGGGACTCTCAGGGCCCAGCTGGCGCCGATCGCCCAGGAGTCCGTGCAGGTAAGCCCCCGGTTCATCATGAGATTTTGTGCCCTTTTCTTTTTCTGATCTTTTTTATGTCTTCCCAGGTCCTCCAGCACGTGGCCCTCGTCCTTCGCATGGAGACCGAGGTGGAAGCCCTGGCGGTGGAGGCCGCGGGCTAGCTCGCCGCGCTGCAAGAGAGCTCCAGGCGAGAGCAGGAGGCGATGTCGGTGAAGATCGCCGTCCTGGAGGGTGAGGTGGATGCCGGGAAGAGGGAGGTCGCCCGGCATCACGAGGCCGCCGTGATTGCCGAGGGCAAGCTCGAGGACTCCCAAGTGCTCGCCGGAAACCTGAATAGGACGGTGAAGGCCCTCCGAAAGGAGCTGGGGGTGGCGGCCGAGGCGTTTAAGTCGGCCGAATCGAGGGCCGTGGCGAGCTATAAGGGGTCGAAGGATTTTTATAACAACCTGGCCGTGGCCATGACCCGCATTTGGTATGACACCTCGATGCCGTTAAGCTCGGATGCCAGGGTTCGACGACGCGGACCTCCGGGCTGAGTTCCCCCTCGTGGGCGCCGACGAGCAAGGGGAAGAAGGTCCCTGCGAGGAGGTGGCCAGGGACCCAGCGTCCCAAGTGGTGAAGGTCGAGGACCTCGAGGTCGCGCCCGGCCCTGAGGTGTAGAGCCCCGTTCTCCCCTCTTCATTTTGTTTTCCTTTTGAATTTTGTAAGGCTGGGGAGCCAAAAAATACCCTTTGTAAAAAAACTTGTCTTTGGCAGTAGTAATAAAGTTTTTTTCTCAGCTCCATAGAATTGTTTGTCTTTGGCAGTAGTAATAAAGTTTTTTTCTCAGCTCCATAGAATTGTGTTCTGCCATCTGTTTGTGAAGAATGTTCGTGGAATATTTCTGCCTGTATCGTTGTGCTTTTACATCAAGTTGGCCATCTGTCTAGCGATCGTCTGTCGAGTTGTCTGCAATCGCTTGCCGACGAGCGCTTCGGAGGAGGTATCTCCCTGGGCCCGAAGTCGAGGGAAGACCGTTTAGACTTAGACAGACCTGACGCCCCTCACCGGGGTCTCGGGTCCACGGCCACCGAGCATCTCTGATTCTGAGCATTGGTTGCCATCCGGGGTTGACTGGGCAGGTAGCTGCCCCGTCACCTCTTACAAAGGCTTTATGCTTCCTGGCGTGGTGGTAGGGGAGTTGCCCACCGAGGATGGCCGAGCAGGGTAGCTGCTCCTTTGCCCCTTGCGAGGGCTTGGCTCTCTAGCGCTTGAGGGGCTATACGAAGCCCACTAAGGATGTCCGGGCAGTGGAGCTGCGCAGCGGCCTCTGGACGAGGGCTTTGACCTCTGGCGTCGTGGATAGGCAACTACCAGCCTGGGATGAACGAGCGAGGCAGCCGCTTCTATCCTGGCGTCGCGGGTAGGGAGCTACCAGTCGGAGTTCTTACTGAGCAGGGTAGCCGCTCGGTTGCCTCTTGCGAGGGCTTTGATCCTTCAGGACGGAGACCGAGCAAGGTTACTGCTCAGTGCCTTTTGGCGAGGACTTTGATCCCTGTCGGTTGTGGTAGGAAGCTACCAGCCGGGGATAGCCGAGCGAGGGCCCGACTACCTCCAGGAGGACTTTGGTCCTGGGCGCGAGAAGAGCTATAAGGCTGTAAGAAGCCTACCGAGGACCCTTGGCCGGGCACGGTTACTGCCCGGTGCCTCTTGGCGAGGGCTTTTGTCCTGAAAGATAGCCGAGCGAGGGAACCTTGGGCTCGACTGCCTCTGAGAGGGCTTTTTGATCCTCGGCGTTGCAGCAGGGAAGCTGCCCGCTGGGGATAGCCGAGCAAGGGAACCTCGGGCTCGACTGCCTCTGAGAGGGCTTTTTGATCCCCGGCATTGTGGCAGGGAAGCTGCCCGCTGGGGTTAGCCGAGCGAGGGGACCTCGGGCTCGACTGCCTCTGGGAGGGCTTTTTGATCCCGGCATTGCGGCAGGGAAGCTGCCCGCTGGGGACGACCGAGCAGGGAAGTTGCTGGGCTGAATCTTGTTGTGGTGTATCCCGACCGTTCAGCTGCAGGTGCGGGGAATGGGAACGGTCAGGGCAACGGCGCGCGTAGCTAGCCTATTGAATGCGGGGGAAGGCGAAGCGCTAGGGACGCGCCGCTTCGATTCCACCGGAGAAGGCTCGATGGCCGCCGCGTGGCAGTGACTCCCTGTACGAAAGCGTGCGACGGTTGGGCTGCATAGTGGGCTATATAAGGCTGAAGGAGTACTGGTCCTTTCATCCTTCATAAACAGGCCGCCGAGAATGCAGGACTTCCCGTTCACTATCCCCGACATCGTTCACTTTGAAGACGTGTACCTCTATGACCCGTACTGCACCGAGGAGACGGTGCAGCTGGTCTACGGGAGCATCGAGGACCATTTTGGCCGGCTGCTCCCCCGACGCTCCTCCCTGCTGCAACTGCTGATGTATTCCATCTGGAGGGCATCGCCGAGGCTTTACAACCCGCTGTCTGAGCTGCTCTTTGATGAGGCCGTGGGCAAGCTGCGGTCTTTGAGGCGCTTCGGCTTAATCTCCGTGAACCAGCTGGCCCGCTCAGAGGCGCTCGTCCGCGAATGCTACGAGCTGAGGCTCGGGGTCGATACTCGTGGGGGAACCGGGGACAGAGGCTGGAACCGGCGAGGCCCCGGTTGGGGGAGATTTTTACCGAGTACCACAAGTAGTGCTCGCTGCACCCCCTCCCCCCACTATTGTAATTTTCTTTTCTTTTTGCATGTATGGCTGAGGAGCCCATAATACCTTTTGAATAAACAAAGCTTTTCTTTCTTTTTCCGCAATACCCCATTGATTTTTATTAAATTAACAATAGATCCTGGGAAGAATTTACATTGCTTTAAAAGAAAGGTACATGCTAGTAGACGACTTTATTGGCTCGGGCCGAGCTCCTTGAAGGACCGCTGGCCCCCGTGCTCGGCGCAGGGCTCCCGGTTCCCCGAGTTCCGGGCTGGCCGTCTGCTGAAACGAGCATGATCGGACCGATTGTCAGGTCGGTGGGAGGGCGAGGCTGCTCTTGCTCGCGGTCGGCCTGCCGTCTGTCCCTCAGGTATGCAGCGAGATGCCCGGATCGGATGAGCTCTTCGATGTAGTCCCTAAGTTGCTTGCAATTCTTCGTGGCGTGGCCTAGCACCCGGTGGAAAGCGTGGTAGGGGCCCCGGGTCTGCTTTGCGGCCTGACCCGAGATCGGAGGGAACTTGAAGAACCCCTCATTCTAGGCCTCCTCCAGCAACACCGCGAGGGAAACGTTGAGCGGGGTATACTCCTGGAACTTAGGATGGTAGGGCTGCTGACGCTCCGGCCTCTCCTCTCGAGCCCTTTTCTTCTGGTCGGGCCGTTCTGCCCGGGGAAGGTTGGCATTCACCTCGGATTTCAGCTGGACCCCGCGCTCGGTCCACGCCTTGACCTCGGCCATGGTCTTAGGTTGCGCCAGCGCGAAGGAGCTTAACCATTCCTTGTGCCTCAGGCCAGATCTGAGCGCCATTATGACGGTTTCGTCCCGGTGCTCGGGTATCTCGAGAAGGGCGTTGTAGAAACGGGTGATGTAGGCCTTGAACGTTTCCTTTTCCCCATTCTTAACCGTGAAGAGGTAGTCGACCGTGCGCTTCTGTCGACGGTTCCCCACGAAATGGCTGAGGAACTGAGTAGCCAGCTCATCGAAGGTTGAAATCAAGCGGGGCTCGAGCCCCCGGAACCAGTCCCGACCTGCGCGGATGAGGGTGGCCGGGAAGGCTCTGCACTGGGCGGCGTCGGAGTGGTCCTGGAAGCTCATCCCCGCGGTGAAAGCGTCCAAGTGGTCCTTCGGGTCGGTTTTCCCGTCAAACAGAGAGACCTTTGGGGGCTTGTTAAGCGAGGAAACGCGCACGGCGAGTAGTTCCTCGGTGAACGGCTTCGTGAGCGAGTCGGAGGCGTACTCAGCCCCGTCACTCGTGAGGTGAGCTTCTCGGCGCATGCCCTCGATCTTCTTCTCGAGGGCGTCGAGCCGACCGTGGTACCCCGAGGAATCGGCGCCTCGGGATCCCTGGCCCCCGCTGCGGGTGACTTGCGTCTGGGAGCGGCCCCGGTTTCTCTCGATGAGGTGCCTCAGGTCCCGGGATGATGTAGCTCTTGAGTTGCCGGGGCGGACCCCTTCTGTGCGGCCCCGCCGATGGTGGTGGGGTTGACTACACCCGTGGATAGGCGAGGTGACCGGCATCTCCTCAGGGGGATAGGGGTCGCGAGGAGGCTCGGGGCGAGGGACCTTAGCGGCGGATCTCGGCGTAGAGCCCTGGGGCGCCCAACGGGCCTCAGGGAGCACCGGTTCGAGAGACTGGCGGCCAGGGGACGCGGCATGTTGGTGGTCGGCCGTCCAGACCGGGAAAGAGCCTTCTGGAGGCGGTGGAGCGGCGATCTGGGGCCCGGGCGCGGCCGTTTAGACACCGACGAGGGCCTCCACGAGGGATTGCAGGCGATCTATCCGGCCTGCGAGGGCGTTGATGACAGTCAGGGGAGGAGGTTCATCCCCGCCTTCAGTGAGTGGAGGACGGCGGCTGGTACCGGGATCCCCAGGATGGTCACCCTCCATGAGGGTGGAGATAGGAAGGCCAACTTTGTATTTTGTGGAGTTAGTTTCCCACAGACGGCGCCAACTGATGGAGCTCCTTTTCGGGCCTCCGTCAGATGTTGTCTTCCGTTGATCTCGCGGTGAACTTAGCTGATTATCCTTCGTTGCGTGTGGGTCTCAATGGGTTTTTGGAGGAAGAGGTGAGGTGAGGAAGCTGTTGCCGAGTACCTGCAAAGAAGTCTCGGGATGGTTTGGTACCACCGAGGACCCTCCGACGCTCAAGTTAGTGATGAGATCCGAGCAGAGTAACGGCATAAAAGTGTAAAAAAATGGCTTACTTGACCTCTCTGTGATGGGAGTTTATATAGCGGTAGAGCACGCAGCAGCGGGCGCAAGAATCTCGCCGGCAGTTACACTCCCGAAGTCACGCCCGCGTAGAGAGCGGATTACCCATTAATGGGGATCATGATGGCGTGAAACGTGGGACGTTGCTGGCGTAAAATCCGCACATGGAGAGATTCGCGGAGCGACGGTTACGCCTGGGAGTAGGTCGGAGGGCCGAGGAAGACGTCCTCGGCGGGAGCTCGGGGACGAGCAAGGAGGTCGAGGAGTCTTGGTCCTGTGGTAGCTCGGGGGCGAGCTGAGAGGCCGAGGAGGCCAATTTGCAGGGCCCCAAGGGGGGCCAGCTTGTGCTTGCTGGTCGGACAGGGGTGGCCTGATCGGCCCCTGCGGGCCCTTTCTTCTAAGTTCTAGGACACGTCATCTGCCACGTGTCATGATCTTGGGGATCGCCAATATCGAGCACTATCACTCTCCGGCGTTGTTATTTAAATTTTTATGAAAATTGCTCATTGAGCATGCAAAAACCTAATATATGTTAAATATAGATTGTAGGGAAGTAAAGTCTTCAAATTATATGATGGATAACCATGATATTTTTGGTGTATAGTTGGATCCTTTATACTAGTGAAATAATACAGCATGAACAAATCACCCAAAAACAAAAACAAAAAAAGAAGAATATGAAGAAGAAAGAGGCGGCGGCAACAAGGGGGAGCTAACCTTTGATTAAGCGGCAGTGACGTCTTGAGAAAGCGGCGGCGGCGGCGGCTGCTCGCGATAGAGAGAGAGGAGGCGGCTTCGGGATTTTTTTTCCTTTTTCTATCTTTCTCTTTTTCTTTCTAGGTTTTGGATGGGATTCCCGTGAATAAACATGATAGATTTGTATTTTGGGGTTTCCGTGCAGGCTGCAGTTCCAATGGAAGGTGTCTTTGAAGTTTCCTGTCAAAATGGCAGCATAGCAAATCAAACGAATGATATTATTCACTTTCTATCTCAAGGCATATCCAAAATCAAGGGAGTATTTGCAAATGAAAATAAATAATATTGATTCTGATGGGGTCTTTTCAGTCTCCTTCAGATGTTGTCTTCCGTTGATCTGCCGACGACTATGATTGACGGCTGAGATTTGATCTGGAGCGTGATCTCCTGCGATGTGTGGATCTCAATGGGTTTGAGGAGATTTGCGCCGAGTACCTGCAAGGAAGTCCCGGGTGGTTTGGTACTACCGAGGACCCTCCGACGATCAAGTCAGTAACAATATCCGAGCAGAGTAACGGCTTAAGTGGAGCAGAAAATGCTTACTTGATCCCTCTTGGAGAGGGGTTTATATAGCGGCGGCAGCATGCAGGGGCAGGCGTGAGAATCACGCCGGCCGTTACGCTCCCGACGTCACGCCCACGTGATAAGCGGATCCTCCAATTAATAGCGGGACAGGCTCGTTAATAGGGATTGTAATGGCGTGGAACGTGGGATGTGGCCGGCGGAGATCTCGCGCATAGCGAGATTCGCGGAGCGGCGGTTACGCCTATGAGTGGTGCCGTTGGTCGGTCGATGAGACCGAGGAAAATGGCATCGGTAGGAGAGCTCAGGGACGAGCAGGAAAGCCGAGGCATCTTGGTCCTGTGGTAGCTCGGAGGCGAGCTGGGAGGCCGAGGAAGCCAACTTGTGCATGGGGGTCGGGAACAGGGGTGGCCTGGTCGGCCCTGTAGGCCCTTTCTTCTGAGCTCTGGGACACATCATCTGCCACGTGTCACGATCTGGGAGATCGCCGATATCGAGCATCATCATCATTAGCCCCCCACTCTTGTCCTGACCAGCTGACGGGTCGGGTCAAGAGTGGACTGCCGGGCCACCCGGGGTGAGCTCCCTTTGAAGATATCGTCGGGACGTGTCCCCGGGCAATCTGTTGTCTTTTCTGCCATCGAATTATGGGCGAGATCTCTGCATTTAAGGAAGGTGCGCTGGTCCATGCATTCTGTCACTGAAGCGACGGTCCACGTATCGAGCGTCGGTTGGACGACGTGACGTGTTTGCAGACCTGCGGCGTCTGATGGGATGCGGCCCAATGTTGGAGCGACAGGTGGAGCAATCGGGGTCGTCAGACGCGAGGAGTCGTTTTGGTGGGAGATGAAGGGCACCGTTGGATGGGGGTGATGGCAGCAATAGATAGGGATGGGGTCCACTCCAGGGCCCCTATCTCTTTATATTTTCCTTGCTTTAAGTCCTGATAGCTCGGCGCTTTTCTTCTTTCTTCTACTTTTGCCTCCCGAGAATCGCTCTTCTCCAGGTTAGATGTCTTCCTTTGTAGAGTCTGTAGATGTGGTGGGAGTAGGCTCTAGGGACCCTCCAGTCGAGCCTGAGTCTTCTTGGGGAGCAGGGGTCAGATCCTCTTCCCGAGATCGTGCGACTGGGGCAGTCCCCAGGGAGGAGGAGGCGGACGCCGCTCCTGGCGTGCCGTCTTTGATGAGGCACGAGGATGAGCTCGCTAACGCTCGGGCTCGCTTCCATATCCCTTCTGGCTATACGCTTCGCTTAGCCAAGGAAGGAGAGAGGGCAGACCAAGTACGGGGTAGGGAGATCGCTCTGTACCTGGAAGCCTTTTGGGATGGAATGCGCATGCCCTTCTCTCCGGAGGTCGTCGAAGCGCTGAACTTCTTCGGGTTAGCTCCGAGCTAGTTAGTGCCGAACTAATGGAGGATCCTCCTCGGGTTCCTGGTCCGCCTGAAGTTACAGGCGGTCCCTTCAGTCTCTCCATCCTTGATTCCTCTCTCCTCTTCAAAAATCATCTTGGGGTCGAATGGGCGACCCGAATTGGGTCTACCTCTCCTTTAGGAAGCGACAAGGGGGTGCCGCCGGGTCAGGAGTTGTAGTCCTGCCTTCTTCCATCCATGACTGTAAGAAGAAGTTCTTCTTTGTTGTGCCGCCCGAGGGTGAGGACTGGCCCGTGCCGACCCAATGGTCAAGGGATAAGTGCTTCCCAGGAAATCGGTCCAATGACCCCGCCGCGGTAAGAGTGGCGTTGTGGGAGCCCATTCCCCGACCTGACATGCTGCTATCTGAGCGAGCCTTGAGTTGGGCCGGACTCAGCCCCGTCGAGTTCGTTGGTGAGTTAGGCTTGCGTTTTGCTTTATTTTTGTACGCGGTACTGACTCCACTGCATCTTGTTTTGTGCAGAACCCATGGATATGAACGAACTCCGAGCCTCCATACGGCAGCCGAAGAAGGGCCCGAAGGCTGGAGGCGCTGGCTTTTCCCTCTCGAAGCCTGTCCCGGTTCCTTCGGCCGCCGTACCGGTGCCTCCGGTGGCCGTACCTCCTCAGCGTTCGGGGGTGGGTCCCGCCCTGGAATCCAGCAAAGCGCCGAGCCGGAAGCGGGTGCGTGAACAGGAGGACCCAGCCTCAGAGGAGGAGGCCGGGTCTTCATCAGCCCCCCTCAAGAGGGTCCCCCGAAAGGTTCCTCGGACCCCAGCTTCCCCGATCATGGTGGAGGAGGAGGGCCTCCGCTTTGCGGTGCCCTCGGGGCTCGCCATCGCCGACAGCCTGCTGTTCGACATCGAGAAGTAGGAAGGGGTAGGGTCCCCGGGGGGACCCTCAGAGGCCAGATGGCGTCCATTTCCCAGGAGGCCGTGCAGGTAAGCGCTCGGCTGTTCGTGAGATTTGGTGCCTCCTTTGTCTTTCTGACCTCTCTTTGATTATCTCAGGTCCTCCAACATGTCGCCCTCGCCATCCACATGGAGGAAGAGGTGATAACCCCGGCGATGAAGGCCGCGGGCCAGCTTACCTCGCTGGAGGAGAGCTACAAGCGGGAGCTGGAGGCGGCGATGGAGAGGGTCGCCGCCCTGGAGGGAAAGGTGGCGGCCGGGAAGCAGGAGGTGGCCGCTGTGACTCGGGCTGCGGCGGCCTCGAAGCAGGAGGCTGCCCGGCACCATGAGGCCACCCTGGCCGCTGAGGCCAAGCTCCAGGACACCAGAGTGCTCGTCGGCACCATGAAGAAGACGGTGGAGACCCTCCAGAAGGAGTTGGAGGTGGCGGCCGAGGAGGTGAAGCGGGCCAATCTCAGGGCGGCTAAGGCGGTGGAGGATTATAAGAAGTCGAAGGACCACTACTTTGATTTAGCTATGGCCACTACCAACATCCAGTACGAGGCCCTCAACGCCGTCAAGTCTCGGATGCCGGAGTTCGCTGATGAAGAGCTCCGGGCCGAATACCCCCTCGCGGGTGCCGACAAGCAGGGGGACGACTTCGGAGAAGAAGTGGTCCCCGACGAGGAAGTGGCCGAGGACCCTGCCCAAGCCGTGGTAGATATTGAGGCTCCCAGGGTCGCGCCTGGGCCTGAGGCCTGAAGCCCCTCGTTTTCCTGCTTCTTTTATTTTGTCTCATCGGGAATTTTGTAAGGCTGGGGAGCCCCCAATACCCTTGTAAAGAATTTTGTTTGTGCGAATAAAACTTTTGTTGTTTCATTGCTTGCATATTATCCTTTGTTTGTGAAGAATACTCATAGAATATTCGGACTTGCACTGTTGAGCTTCCATGTCAGGTCAGTTCTTCGTCTGGCGATCGCGCATCGAGTTGATTTCAATCACTTGCCAAGCGTGCAAAAGGCTGTTGGAAAGAAGGTATCTCCATGGCCCCAAAGTCGAGGGGGGATCGCCCAGGCTTATATAGACCTAGTGTCACTTGGAGAGTGCTTCAGATCCGCGGCATTTGATGGGCAGTAGGCTGTCCGCTGCAGATGTGCCGAGCCGAAGAGAGCTCGGTGTCCTCACACTGAGGGCTTCAGATGCCTCTTGGCGAGGGCTTTGATCCCTGGTGTTGTGGGTAAGGAGCTACCAGCCAGGGATGACTGAGCAGGGTAGCCACTCGGCTGCCTCTTGGCGAGGGCTTGGATCCCCAGCGTCGTGGGTATGGAGCTACCAGCCGGGGATGACCGAGCAGGGTAGCCGCTCGGTGCCCCTTGGCGAGGGCTTTGATCCCTGGCGTCGTAGGTAGGGAGTTACCAGCCTAGGATGACCGAGCAGGGTAGCCGCTCGGTGCCTCTTGGCGAGGGCTAGGATCCCTGGCATCGTGAGTAGGGAGCTACCAGCCGGGGATGACCGAGCAGGGTAGCCGCTCGGTGCCTCTTGGCGAGGGCTTGGATCCCAGGCGTCGTGGGTAGGGAGCTACCAGCCGGGGATGACCGAACGAGGGCGGGTCCGGTTGCCTCTTGCGAGTCTTTGATACTTCAGGACAGGGGTCGAGCGGGGTAGCCGCTCGGCTGCCTCTTGGCGAGGGCTTGGATCCCTGGCGTCGTGGGTAGGGAGCTACCAGCCTGGGATGACCGAGCAGGGTAGCCGCTCGGTGCCTCTTGGCGAGGGGTTTGATCCCTGGCATCGTTGGTAGAGAGCTACCAGCCTGGGATGGCCGAGCAGGGTAGCTGTTCGGTGCCTCTAGGCGATGGCTTGGATCCCTGGCGTCATGGGTAGGGGGCTAACGGCCGGGGATAACCGAGCAGGGTAGATGCTCGGTGCCTCTCGACGAGGGCTTTGATCCCTGGCGTCGTGGGTAGGGAGCTACCAGCTAGGGATGGCCGAGCAGGGTAGCCGCTCGGTGCCTCTTGGCGAGGGCTTTGATCCCTGGAGTCATGGGTAGGGAGCTACCAGCCTGGGATGACCGAGCAGGGTAGCCGCTCGGTGCCTCTTGGCGAAGGCTTGGATCCCTGGCGTCGTAGGTAGGGAGCTACCAGTCGGGGATGACCGAGCAGGGTAGCCGCTCGTTGCCTCTTGGCGAGGGCTTGGATCCCTGGCGTCGTGGGTGGGGAGCTACCAGCCGGGGATGACCGAATGAGGGCGGGTCCGGTTGCCTCTTGTGAGGGCTTTGATACTTTAGGACGGGGGCCGAGCGGGGTAGCCGCTCGGCTGCCTCTTGGCAAGGGTTTGGATCCCTGGCGTTGTGGGTAGGGAGCTACCAGCCGGGGATGACCGAGCAGGGTAGCCGCTCGGTGCCTCTTGGCGAAGGCTTTGATCCCTGGCATCGTAGGTAGGGAGCTACCAGCCTGGGATGGCCGAGCAGGGTAGCCGCTCGGTGCCTCTTGGCGAGGGCTTGGATCCCTGGCATCATGGGTAGGGAGCTACCAGCCGGGGATGACCGAGCAGGGTAGCTGCTCGGTGCCTCTTGGCGAGGGCTTGGATCCCTGACGTCGTGGGTAGGGAGCTACCATCCAGGGATGACCGAGCATGGTAGCCGCTCGGTGCCTCTTGGCGAGGGCTTTGATCCCTGGTGTCGTGGGTAGAGAGCTACCAGCCTGGGATGACCGAGCAGGGTAGCCGCTCGGTGCCTCTTAGCGAGGGCTTGGATCCCTGACGTCATGGGTAGGGAGCTACCAGCCGGGGATGACCGAGCAGGGTAGCCGCTCGTTGCCTCTTGGCGAGGGCTTGGATCCCTGGCGTCGTGGGTAGGGAGATACCAGCCGGGGATGACCAAATAAGGGTGGGTCCGGTTGCCTCTTGCGAGGGCTTTGATCCTTCAGGATGGGGGCCGAGCAGGGTTACTGCCCGGTGCCTCTTGGCGAGGGTTTTGATCCCTGTCGGTTGTGGTAGGAAGCTACCAGCCGGGGATAGCCGAGTAAGGGTCGGGCTCGGCCGCCTCTAGGGAGGACTTTGATCCTTAGCACGGGAGGGGCTGTAAGAAGCCTACTAAGGATGAGGGCCGGGCAGGGTTACTGCCTGGTGCCTCTTGGCAAGGGCTTTTGTCCTTTAGGATGGGGTCGAGCAGGGTTACTGCCCGGTGCCCCTTGGCGAGGGCTTTGATCCCTGGCGTCATGGGTAGGGAGCTACTAGCCGGGGATAGCTGAGCAGGGTAGCCGCTCGGCAGCCTCTAGGCGAGGGCTTTGATCCTTAGCGTTGAAGGGGCCGTAGGAGGCCTGCTAAGGATAACCGGGCAGTGAAGCTGTGTGGTTGCCTCTTAGGGAGGGCTTTGATCCCTGGCGTTGTGTGTAGGGAAGCTACCAGCCAGGGATAGCCGGGTAGGGTAGCTGCGCGGTTGCCTCTAGACGAGGGCTTTGATCCTTAGTACTGGAGGGGTCGCAGGAGGCCTGCTAAGGATAACTGGGCAGTGAAGCTGCCCGATGCCTCTTGGTGAGGGCTTTGATCCCTGGCGTTGTGTGTAGGGAAGCTGCCGGCTAGGGATAGCCAGGCAGGGTAGCTGCGCTGCTGCCTCTAGACAAGGGCTTTGATCCTTAGCGCTGGAGGGGCCGTAGGAGGCCTGCTAAGGATAACTAGACAGTGAAGCTACGCGGTTGCCTCTTCATGATGTTCTGTCCGACCTTCCCGGTGTTGGTATGGGGAATAGGAACAGTCGTGGCGAATATGCATACATGCGCATTGAATGCGTGGGGGAGGTGAAGTGCCAGAGCTGCATCGTTTCGATTTTGCCATGGTCTTAGATTGCCTCTTCCCTTGCCCTCTTCTTCTGGTCGGGTCGGTCTGCCCGGGGAAGGTTCGTATTCACCTCGGACTCGATCTGGACTTCGCGCTCGGTCCATGCCTTCACTTCGGCAATGGTCTTAGGTTGCGCCAGTGCAAAGGAGCGTAGCCACTCCTTGTGCCTAAGACCCGACCTTAGTGCCTCAAGAAGGGCGTTGTAAAAGTAGGTGACGTAAGCTTTGAACGTCTCCTTGCCCCCGCTCTTGATTGTGAAGAGGTAGTCGACCGTGCGCTTTTGCTGACGGTTCCAGATGAAGTGGCCGAGGAACTGAGTGGCTAGCTCGTTGAAGGTTGAGATCGAGCGAGGCTCGAGTCCTCGGAACCAGTCCCGCCCGGAGCGGATGAGGGTGGCCGAGAAAGCTCGGCACTGGGCGGCGTCGGAGTGGTCTTGGAAGCTCATCCCCGCGGTGAAAGCATCCAAATGGTCCTTCGGGTATGTTTTCTCGTCAAAGAGAGAGACCTTTGGGGGCTTGTTGCGCGAGGAGACATGGACGGGGAGTAGTTCCTCGGTGAATGGCTTGGTGAGTGAGTCGGCGGCGTACTTAGCCCCGTTGCCCGAGAGGTGACCTTCCCGACGTATGCCCTCGATCTTCTTCTCGAGGGCGTCGAGTCGGCTATGGTACCCCAAGGATTTAGCACCCCTCGATCCCTAGCCTCTGCTGTGGGAGACCTGCGTCTGGGCGCGGCCCCGGTTCCTCTCGATGAGGTTCCTCAGATTCCTGGGCGAGGTAGCCCTCGAGCCGCCGTGGCGAGCCCCGTCCTTGCGACCCCGTCGAGGGTGGGGGTGTTGGTCATACCTGGGAACAGGCGAGCTGATCGACATCTCCTCGGGAGGGTAAGGGTCGCGAGGAGGCTCGAGGCGAAGTGCTCTGGTGGCGGATCTTGGTGTGGAGTTGTGGGGTGCCCAGCGGGCCGCAGAGAGTATCGGTCCAGGAGATCTGTGGCCGTGGGAGGTAGCTTGTCGGTGGTCGGCCGTGCCGACGCGGGCGGAGTCTTCTCGAGGCTGAGGAGCGACGATCTGGGGTTCAGGCCCTGCCGTTTGGACGCGGACGAGCGCCTCCATGATGGACGCTAGTCGGTCTATTCGGCCAGTAAGGGCGTTGATGACAATCGCCGGGGGAGGTTCATCCGCGCCTCCGTTGAGGGGGAGGCGGCGGCTGGTGCTTGGATCTTTAGGGTGATCGCTCGCCATATGGTTGGAGATCGAAAGACGAACTTTTGTTTTTGTGGAGTTAGTTTCCCACAGACGGCGCCAGCTGATGGAGGGCCTTTTTGGTCTCCTTTTGATGTTGTCTTCCGTTGATCTGCCGATGGTTGCGATTGATGGCTGGGATTTGATCTGGAGCGTGATCACCTGCGATGTGTGGATCTCAATGGGTTTGAGGAGATTTGCGCTGAGTACCTGCAAGGAAGTCCCGAGGTGGTTTGGTACCACCGAGGACCCTCCGACGATCAAGTCAGTAACAAGATCCGAGCAGAGTAACGGCTTAAGTGGAGCAGAAAATGCTTACTTGATCCCTCTGGGAGAGGGGTTTATATAGCGGCGGCAGTATGCAGGGGCAGGCGCGAGAATCACGCCGGCCGTTACGCTCCCAACGTCACGCCCGCATGATAAACGGATTTTCCCATTAATGGCGGGACAGGCTTGTTAATGGGGATTGTAATGGCGTGGAACGTGGGATGTGGCCGGCGGAGATCTCGCGCATAGCGAGATGCGCGGAGCGGCGGTTACGCCTGCAAATGGTGCAGTTGGTCGGTCGATGAGACCGAGGAAAATGGCCTTGGCGGGAGAGCTCGGGGACGAGCGGGAGAGCCGAGGCATCTTGGTCCTGTGGTAGCTCGGAGGAGAGCTGGGAGGCCCAGGAAGCCAATTTGTGCATGGGGGTCGGGCATGGGGGTCGGGGCCCTTGCTTCTGAGCTCTGGGACACGTCATCTGCCACGTGTCACGATCTGGGAGATCGCCGATATCGAGCATCATCGGATTCTCTTAATTTGTTAGGGCCATATATGATGGATGTCTATTTTTGACAAAAAAGCTTTGAAGACACCTTTCACTAAAACCGTATCCCTAACTTAGGGGTAATGAGCTTGGGGTATGAATATGGGTTTAAGGACCCCACAGTTCGGTATTAGTTTTAAGACATCACGGTCGAGGTTAAGGACGTCATAGTCCATGAGTTTAAGGACCCCACAGTCCTTAGCAATGTGTGGTTTGTTGGATATAGTGCCTTCAAAGTCAATTATTGGATCGCAGGTACGTGATTGCAATGATTGAGGCAGGACCTATACCGACATGACAGTCTTGCTCGAGATGATAGTATGCTATCTGGCTTGTCTTTATCATCGTATACATGCTTTAGTTCGCTATTGCATGTTGATACAGCCCATAGGATTTTTGCTTGACTACCAGCAGTATGATGACGATCATATACGTGGGAGCTGGGGTCTGTAAGCACATCCTTAAAGTGTCCCTAGTCGTGGGAATTTCGAGACAGGGCATCGATACTCCAGAGTAGACTAGTGTATACAGTCGAGACCCCGATGAGGGGCGGTGGCCGGTCTCACAAGCCACTGGTGTCAATTGGATCACCTAAGATGTATATAGGTGCTCATTGGGTTATGAGTACACCGGACAGGACTCGCCGGGAACATGCTAGTTGGTATTATACATATCGTCAGATAGCAGTTCCCTGGTTACATGTGTACAGGTTAGTTTGTCGACCTGAGATCGTCATTTGTCTCGTGTGAGTTCCCACTGTGCTTGATTTATACCCTACCACGCTCAAAGGAGACGTGTAGACAGGTATTTTTTGGGTATAGTCCCGAGCCACATGGAGGCAGTGAGCGGATCGTCGGGGATTTGTCTCTCCCGGTATTAGGGTTTGATGTCGCACAGTGCACAGGTGGCCATCACTAGAAATCCTCGGCCGAGGTAGTGGAGAATTACTGATTTGGATCAGTAGTTTCTCAGATAGTGATGGGCTTCATACCGACACGATTTATTGCGTTATTAGGGGTCTGACTTTATCCACCCCCTAGACTCGATATGCGATACTCTTTAGACGAACGGACCGGACTGTATGTATATTGTCACTGTTAGGCTCAGTAGGGTTTATGGATGAGTTCGCTCGTCAGCTTCCCTTCCAATCAATACATTGGCAACCGTTACGTACAGCTTGTACCTCTGACGTGCTAGAGGTTATACCCAGTGCTAGTGTGTTGATGAGTCATTACAGTCCCCCACAGACAGTTTCCCAAGTCCGGACGAAACGTTGTAGAGGCCGTATGGTTTTATGGCAGGGTTCGGAAAATGCACGTGCGTTTTCGCACGTGTCATTTTTCGGGCAGATAATACTGGTAGGCTTTAGTTTAAGCCGGATCAGAGTATTATACTATGTAGATATAATATCTTTGTCTCAGTTGCATTTGTATTCGGTCGTAATACAAATGCGGGTATGTTTATACTGTTACGGGGTTATTCTGAAATTCGTTTCAGGATCACTTTTGGAAGTTGCCAGTTTCCAGTTTTCTATCACCCGTATTTAACATTCGGTTAAATGCGGATTTATCTTTTCTTGGGTGAGTCATGGTTCTAGAAGTTTCTAGATGATGACTAGGATGGTGAGGTGGCTTATGACTTATTAGTTCATTAATTGTGCATTTAATGGATGATGACTAGGTTTATATGATTCATTGTTTTCATTAATGGTTTGCATGGTGTCTAAATGACTCATTGTTCTCTTTATGGTTGTGGTCACCCTCTCCCTCCTCCCACACTCACCCCCTTGCTTATATAGTGGCCGGCCACCCCTTGGTGGAGATATATGGTTGTTGATTGAGAAAGGATATAAGTTTTGGTGCATAGAAATTAGATGTGATCCATTTCTCATTTCATATCGATCCATAAGGCAACTTCATTAACCGTTCGTCCACAACTTTGGACGTGACGAGACAAAGTGTTCTACTCATTCTCTACATCATCTTGGTCGTCTCTTTTAGCAAACTTGACGACTGAGTTGCCTCGGTTCAGAGGCGGAGCCCGTTTAAAATCAGTCGACGTGGTGCCACCTGGACGACAAGACTGGAGATTCAGGAGATCGGAGCAGCCGCAACAAAGCGTGGGATGATGGTTGAAGACCGAAGGACTCGGATCGTTCGGTATAACATTTCTACCCACTTTGTAGTTTGTTAGTTTAGCTTTAATGGCAGATCCGGGTTATAGTACGCGATAGCGCCAGTTGTAAAAAGTTTTTGTTCCGCATTTAGCGTCTGTTAGACGGCCGGGGCGCTACCGTGGAAGTTTTGGTGCATAGAAATTAGATGTGATCCATTTCTCATTTCATATCGATCCATAAGGCAACTTCATTAACCGTTCGTCCACAACTTTGGACGTGACGAGACAAAGTGTTCTACTCATTCTCTACATCATCTTGGTCGTCTCTTTTAGCAAACTTGACGACTGAGTTGCCTCGGTTCAGAGGCGGAGCCCGTTTAAAATCAGTCGACGTGGTGCCACCTGGACGACAAGACTGGAGATTCAGGAGATCGGAGCAGCCGCAACAAAGCGTGGGATGATGGTTGAAGACCGAAGGACTCGGATCGTTCGGTATAACATTTCTACCCACTTTGTAGTTTGTTAGTTTAGCTTTAATGGCAGATCCGGGTTATAGTACGCGATAGCGCCAGTTGTAAAAAGTTTTTGTTCCGCATTTAGCGTCTGTTAGACGGCCGGGGCGCTACCGTGGACTTACAGTGGTATCAGAGCCTCACCATTAAGCTATACTAACTTGTGCTAACGCGTTTAAAACATCAATCGAACGGATTTTCGAAAACCGCAAAATTCCACGTTAAAGTTTTTGTCAATTTTTAAAAGGGTCTAAACATTATTTTGCATATACCAGAAAATTAAGCAGGCTTTTTTAAGGAACCAGAAGAAAACCGACCCACTGAGTTGACCAAACCGCCGCGGAACCGCGGCCGTATTGGTGACTTAGTGGACCATGTTTCTTCTTTTGTTTCTACATGATAAATTATGGTTTCTGGTACTGTTCTTTTGGGCCCAGATTTTGTTACTGTACAGCAGATGTACGTGGGGCCCACTTCGGGAAATTTTGTCGATCGAAATTTTAAACTTGTTAGTATACAGTACTTACATTATATCTCCGACCGGGAATGTCATTTGATCGGTAAACCGCGTTTGATTGCTATAGTTCTTTTAGACGGGTTTGCGAACGTGACATTCGCGTTGATGTTCTGTGTTGTGCTGTGATGTTGCGGATATGTCGTGGTGGATAGCAGGGTGCAATGATAGTGCTGTTTAGATTTATTTGTACATTTGATATTGCGGGGCGAGCGTCCAATATGTGGACTGCCGTCACTGTCTGTTTGTATAATATTCTTTTTGGGACACGACCGGGTTGAGGTCGATATACCCGTTGTACATATTTTTTATTATTTCTGTACTAGGTTTACCCCGCGACTGAGTGCACGGATAGCCGGGTTCTGGAGGGCAACGGATCCGTATCTCATGTCTTTGAGAGGCAAATGGACCTCACTCTAGAATTGGCATACTATTCACCGCACTCGTAGGGGGTACAGTTTGACCCAAGGAGGGGTGCTCAATTTACCGGATTCCGTGAAGTGCCGGGTGTTCCATTCACTATGCTGTGGGGGACTACCTCGCTTCAGGTTTTGGCGGGTAACTTGTCGCACTCGTAAGGGTCTAGGTTTCATTGCACAGGCTATCCACACGACCAGGGGAACGTCGGGTTTCAGTAGCGGCTCTGTGAAACCCGGGGATCCCAGATTATCTGTATTGTTCTGTGATGCTTATTACTTTTCTGTAATGTTGCATTTATTACGCCTGTTGCGATTATTGTATATTGGTATATATACTATTAGATGTTGTATATGTTTTACACCCGCGCTAGTCCAGTCCCCGCTCTGTCGTTAGTTAAGTAACCTAACGGGTGATGACGGGACCCAGTGACGAATACGGATGGCATCTACGTACATTATATTTTCGTTCTTTTTTGGTGTGATTAATTGATGGGATTGCGTTGATTCTTATCAATGCAAGGATAAAACAAACCTATATTTGATGTTGTTGGAACAAATTTTAAAAGTGTTATTACAAAGACGTTTCCTTTTGTTTTGCATAGTGATATTCAGTTGGAATATCCTGCACCTCATTCGACAAGGCAAGGGCTGATATCCCTTCACCGAGAAAGACCCCTTGGGCAGAAGTTTGCGTCAGGGTAATAACTTCATTATAGTCGATTACAAGTTGCTTTGCATCGCGGTATTCAGTTGGAATATCCTGCACCTCATTCCATGAGGAAAGAGCCGAGATCCCTTCACCAGGAGTTGATTGATCTCAAAAACTATCTATTACCGCAATCAAGAACGGCGTCGCATGTAGCTAGTCGGTGAGTACAGGTCGGTCCACAAGGATGTTGTGAATTTTCTAATCGCGCTAACGAGTTAATTCCGATTGTGGTCGGATTGATTATTAAATCTAAAAACTAAATCTATCTAAAAACTAAATTAATCTAGATCTAAATCTTGATAGGGTTAGGTTTAGGAATGGTTTGGAAATGTAAATAAATCTCAACGCTTTCTATACCCAAATGAAGATCTATGAGGAGTTATGGTAATTATCAATAAAAGGGATTAGATCCATTCGGGAAGGTGTTCCTTCCTCTAGGTTCTTGTCCTTCCTTTAGAGATCCTTACCCTAACCTCCATGGAAAACGCGCGCAACCGGGCTTTTATACTACGGTATCACCGCTACCTCGAGGGATAGGGTGCCATAGGGCGCGGTTTGTGCGTGTATGCATGGAGTCCTATTGATTATTTGTGATGGGTAAGAAAGGGATGAGAGATCTCATCTCTCAAAAGACTTCCCCAAAGCTAACATCTAAGGCAAGGAATTAAAATCTAAACTAGAGCAATTAAATAAAACTACTTACAGATGGCTCTCTCCAAACATCAACACAGGGTTGTCAGATCTGAATTCATGAATTGAAAAGAGGCACCGATGCTCTCCAAAAGAATTCTAAAATTTATTAATGAAGGGAGGCATAGGGAGGCATAGCCTTTATAATGATTTAGAGTTCCTATTTATAGAGGATAAGAAACCCTAGGTTACAATTGATTCGCACATCTACATTTACCAAAATATCCTTAGGAAGACCTAGTCAAAGTAGACTTCAAGCTTTGGTAAAATTCTATGTCTGGAAATTTTGGAACTGATTCTGGGCTTCTTGGGCTTTTTATTTCTTTGGATCTTTATTCAATTTGGTTTCTCTATTTCTTCCAGATCTCCAGTGAACAATTGCAGTGGACTTTTAACCGTTTACTTTGTAATCTTGGACCTTGCGTTGCCTTGTACTGATCTTTTGTGTAGGCTTGATTAAGATCCTTCTATTTGTTGGTCAAAGTCCATTTTTGTGTCGTCTTTTGTCTTTTTCACTGTTTTCGCTCCAAGAACCTATAACCTGTAATATGTAGCAGACATGCGTTAAAAGCACCTATTTATTTGTAAAAAGAATAAGAATGGGGAATATAATAATGCAATATTATGGTGTGAACAAATACCCCCAAACTTATCTTTTGCTCGTCTTCGAGCAAACTTATTTTTTATTCTCTACAAAAAACCTAACCGCACTTTCGCAGGGAAACGCGATTGCACTGAGCATGTGCAACAAGCCGTTAAACCTCTAGGTGTCTCTAGTAGGAGGAGTGTTGTCTCCTGAGGGTTTTCAGCGGATACTTCCCACAAAATCCTATCAATTTGGCTTTTTCGACTTTTGTTTTCCAATTAGGTTTTCTAACAAGGAATTCTATTATCGTCGACTTGCAAATTATCCACCCACATTCTTCACACTTCATCATCATCTAACTTAAGATTATACATGTTCTATAGACTTACTTAGCTTTCGGCATTTCTTAAATTTTCCTTCTAGGGTTCCATCTCCACTTAGGAATTTTTATCAACTCTACTAAAGATACAAGTTCTATTCTTCACTCCTTTCTCTCATCTAAACTCCAATCACATATCCCTACGTATGTGTGTATATCACTCCTACACTCGGAAATTCAAATCAAGCAATCATACTCTTGTCCGTTGTCCAAAGCACATCTTAATTGGTGAATTTTTATGAATTTTGCTTACACATCCTTCATGCGACCGTTAATACTTCTTGAGGTACCAACGACCGATTACAAAATGCGTTTGCACTTTAAAGCGTAATTCCTAGTCTTGCAACACCCAAGGCTTTTTAGCAGTGACTCCCAAACCAGTTGGTCTAAGGCACTAGGTGATGAAGCACCCTCGCTAAATATTTTTCTATTTTTACAGCCTTCAGCAATCACAAAAACCAGTGTTCATTTTTTTCCCTATATTCACACTTGTATTTTTTTTCGTACTAAGGACTTTAGACAAGAGCATTTCAAGGTCTCTTCTACCATTCCAAGTTTCAAGGTGCGTGATTGTGCAAATTATAGGGTATACATTTTCAGAATTTAGACTTAAGTTAGGAATTATTTTTCAAACTTATATTCTAATAAAAATATCAATACTTTTCCTTCATTTCGACTTAGCCCAAGAAGTGAATCCAAAATTTGCCTATTTCTAAATAAACTACAAAGGCATATACTTTCTACCGTTAAAGTTTAAGGAAGGTTATTTTTAGGGTTTTTAATTTACTAAATCTAAGATCTAGTTGTTCCTAGCCAGTTAACCTATTTGTCAAACTTTAGTCAAATAAGCCAAAATTGAATACAATAATTTTTATAATTTTTGAAAATTTTCAATTTTTTATGGGTTTTTAAAATAAGTATGCAAATGCAAAAAATATGTACAAATGAATGCGAAGGAAGAAGACGTACCGAGCATACCCCCAAACTTAAACTTCACAGTGTCCTTACTGTCATGCTACACCAAGAGGGTCAAAATGCTGACACTCCCCTGTTTATTTATTTATAAATTTTTTAAAACTATTTTTTAATGTTTTGAATTTTTTTTTAAAATTTTTTATAGAAAAAGAAAACAAAAATATATATACATATATACAACAAGATTCCCCCCAAACTTAAGCTTGGCCTTACACAAGCCAAATATTAGCACCAACCATTCAAAAATCTTATCGTGGTAATGGTTGAGTTGGTGAAAGAATGGAGTGGAAAGAAAAGAGATGAGAAGCACACGAGACCGTATGGAGGTAGAAACGGGATACGGTCTCGGTGGGGGAGAAGAATGGCGGAAAAGAGAAAGAAGTAGAGTACGATCTTGAGGGTGTAAATAGAGTGAATAAATTAGCACAATTTGTGATGACCGGTGTGTTAAAAGCGATTGTGCTAACCTATCAACCTGTCGAGAAATGGGGTCAAATCCCTCAAGATTCGCAAGAAAACATGGGTACGCCGAACTTGGTATTGGTGATGAAAGCGTAACGGTCTTTTGTACGGTCGGAATGATAGGAAGGACGAAAGGGAGTGAATTCGGGATAGTCTCATTCTCACCGTAGTAAACTGTCTCAAATTTGAAAGATTCCATCAATGGTTCGAAACAACTGTAAGCAACCGAGTCTGATGGTTCGACTAACTCATCTGAAAATGTAAAGGACTCAAACTCGGGCGGTGAGTCATCAACATCGTCCGAATAAGTGAAACACTCGTACGTGTTATCGTCTGTGAGAACTGTGTTAGATTCAAAGAATTTTTTTTCAAACTCACAGTCTTCAAGCGTGATATTAGGCATGGTCGGAACGATGGAAAGGAGGGAAGGTGATTTAGGTAAAGGTTCAAGAGGATGAATTGGAAAATCCGACACATCAAACAAAAATGGTTCAACCTCAATATTATCCTCACTACTCTCCTAAATACTATCCTCATAATTCTCCTCAATATTTAACTCATCCATGCCATTATCATCAAAATCAAGACGCATATGAAGTTCGGGAGAAACATTTAAGGGTTCGGGATGATGAATTGGACATAAAAGTTCAATCAAATCGACAAGTTCATCATCCGAAATTTTCCCGGTGTCTATATCCTCAATCAAGTGAAAATTAATTTTTTCTGACACCTCATCAAAAGCATGAATATTTATCGATTTAGGTTCTAGATTGGAGGTGTAAAGGTCAAACAGATTAGGTGCGGTTTCACTCGAAAGGGGTTCCTCACAATTTGTCAAATCAAGCACTACAAAGTCGCACAACTCATCATTTTGGACACATGTTTGAAAATTGGAGTTGTTGGATTCAATTGGGTATGGGTAGGTTTGATTTGAAAATCCTCTCACATTCTCACTCTGTCCAACCGCCTCCTCATACATTGAAAAATTTGAAGCTAGTTGGAAACTAGCTACCGGTTCAGCAGGTTGTATAAGGGCGGCTATGGACGCTTCCATATTTCTAGTCATTTTGTTTGTTGCTGCAATATAAGCTTCCAATGACTGTTCCAAATTAGACTTGGGTGGTAAGGGGGTTTCGGCAAAAGATTCGAAATTGTTTGGATATGTGAAACTCCTAAAAGGCTGTGTAGAAACAGGGTCTAGTGAAGGTGGGAAAGTCGGGCAGGACTGGTAGGAAGTGGATGGTTTGACAGGATTAGGATCAACATGTGGATGAAAAGGTAGATGGACTTGTTGATTCCTAGAACTAGATGAGGGGAGGGGGTGAAAGATCGGCTACGAGATTGAGCAATATGCTCAGCAATGGATATCGGTTTAGGAGTTACAGCTGGGCTCGAAAAAGTGGTATCAACATATGAAGGTGGTAAAGGTTGACTTGGTTGACACAAAGTGGGTTGTAAAGTAAAACTGTTTCTCCTAGACGCTTCTATTTGATCTTTCAAAGAAATTTTGGGCATGGAAGGATCGTCTTTAAATCGACTGAAACAATTGACGTACGAAGCAAAGTTAGGTTCGGGATACCAAAGTTCGGCAAGAGATTTATGATGTGGGGTACCCATGATAGAAGAATGAGAAAAGAAAGAAGATTGGAGTGCACGGATTTCTTAGCGACAAAAGTTTCAAGTCTTTTTAAAAAAAAAATTCCTCTTATTTTTTTTGTATTTGTTTTGCAAAAATTTTCGATAAAGGGCTTAGACACAAATGCAATCAACCAGAAATGCAGAATCAGACCTAGATCTAGGGTCACCTAGGTCAGCTAAACAGCTCCTAACTGTTCCAAAGGGCTAGAAATAGGACCTCAAACCGCCTCTTCACTGCCAATTGCGGCTAGGTAAGTGCCAGGTAAGTGGGAGGCTCCCCGCTACAAGTAGCGGTCCTAATTAAGTAACCACTTGCCTTGACACACTTGCCTAGACACCGCAAACTCAGGTTAGGATAAACGGCTGATGCCTATAACTAGTCCTCTGTCCTATTGAGCTCGAAGTCCTTAGAGCTGAGTCTAGTATTTTTTAATTAAGAGTGGTCAATGCAAATGTTTTAAGTGATTTCTGGGGTCCTGGGAAGGGTGATGAAATCCCCACCCAATCTGAATTGGTCAAAAGCCCCTTAAGGTCCGATTAAAGATATGCAAAACAGTAAATCACTTGCAATCTAATCTTTTTATTTTATGCGCGGCGCAAAGAATCCTGCACAAGATTTGTTATTGAGAAGGGGGAAGATTTTTAAGCGCAAAGAATCCTGCAGGATATTTTTCAAAAGATATATTTTAGGTTGCAGAGGGAGGAAAAAGGAAACAAACAGTGAAAATTTCGCGCGATGACGTCGACATGACGCAGCGGTTCAGCGGCGGGAGCGCGCTTGAGCGGCGGAATGGCGGCGGTTCGGAGGCTTCAGGTCTCCAAAAAAATTGTGCTGTTCTGATTTTCCAACATCTTTCTGTTCTGATGTATCTTTTTCCGTTTCGAACTCTGGATTTTTCTAGATCCGTCTCGATTGTAGATCCTGCAAAATTCAAACCAAAAATACCCTTCACAAAATACAAAGATGATAAATTTTTATATTTTTTGATTTTTCAGTTTTTATGATTTTTTAATTTTATATTAACCCGAAATTGCAAAAAGAAAATGACACGCCATCCCCGGCAACGGCGCCATTTGATTTGTCTCAAAAACTATCTATTACCGCAATCAAGAACGGCGTCGCATGTAGCTAGCCGGTGAGTACGGGTCGGTCCACAGGGATGTTGTGAATTTCCTAATCGCGCTAACGAGTTAATTCCGATTGTGGTCGGATTGATTATTAAATCTAAAAACTAAATCTATCTAAAAACTAAATTAATCTAGATCTAAATCTTGCTAGGGTTAGGTTTAGGAATGGTTTGGAAATATAAATAAATCTCAACGCTTTCTATACCCAAATGAAGATCTATGAGGAGTTATGGTAATTATCAATAAAAGGGATTAGATCCATTCGGGAAGGTGTTCCTTCCTCTAGGTTCTTGTCCTTCCTTTAGAGATCCTTACCCTAACCTCCATGGAAAATGCGCGCAACCGGGCTTTTATACTACGGTATCACCGCTACCTCGAGGGATAGGGTGCCGTAGGGTGCGGTTTGTGCGTGTATGCATGGAGTCCTATTGATTATTTGTGATGGGTAAGAAAGGATGAGAGATCTCATCTCTCAAAAGCCTTCCCCAAAGCTAACATCTAAGGTAAGGAATTAAAATCTAAACTAGAGCAATTAAATAAAACTACTTACAGATGGCTCTCTCCAAACATCAACACAGGGTTGTCAGATCTGAATTCATGAATTGAAAGAGGCACCGATGCTCTCCAAAAGAATTCTAAAATTTATTAATGAAGGGAGGCATAGGGAGGCATAGCCTTTACAATGATTTAGAGTTCCTATTTATAGAGGATGGGAAACCCTAGGTTACAATTGATTCGCACGTCTACATTTACCAAAATATCCTTAGGAAGACCTAGTCAAAGTAGACTTCAAGCTTTGGTAAAATTCTATGTCTGGAAATTTTGGAACTGATTCTGGGCTTCTTGGGCTTTTTATTTCTTTGGATCTTTATTCAATTTGGCTTCTCTATTTCTTCCAGATCTCCAGTGAATAATTGCAGTAGACTTTTAACCGTTTACTTTGTAATCTTGGACCTTGCGTTACCTTGTACTGATCTTTTGTGTAGGCTTGATTAAGATCCTTCTATTTGTTGGTCAAAGTCCCTTTTTGTGTCGTCTTTTGTCTTTTTCACTGTTTTCGCTCCAAGAACCTGTAACCTGTAATATGTAGCAGACATGCGTCAAAAGCACCTATTTATTTGTAAAAAGAATAAGAATGGGGAATATAATAATGCAATATTATGGTGTGAACATGAGTCACCTCTTTAGCAAAAGGTTTTTTCGTCACTATATTTTTATAAAAAGCTACCAGGTTCCTTCAACGAGATCAAGTTCATTACGTTAAAGGTTTTTTCGCCAGAAACCAGCCGTAGCCCTCCGTCATTTCTTTTGGGTATTCAGTAGTATTCAAGCTATGTATTTTGACCAACGCCAAGGCATAGTGTTTGGTAGCTGCTGGGTATTCATCTGTTGCATAAATAGATGAGTTGGTTTGGGACAGTCGTTCTGCCATTTTGGCCAACGTCAAGGGCATGTGCGGGTTGGTTCAAATTGACCTGGATAGTGACGGGTAGAATTTGGCATGCGACTTATGATATTTTGACCAACGCCAAGGTCATAACAACATGGGGCAAAAATCACATCGGGAGTTTCAAACATAAAGCAAACTTGCCAGGCATGTGCATACCTTCTGGAGTGTGATAACTTGAGTGGCTTCCATCAAGTTATTATGCGATGATAGTTGGATCCCGATTCTCACTGATGAGTTGGTTTACTCTTCGGGTGATCCCGACTAATTCTTCTTTCAGGTTTGGAGAAGAATTTGAGATTACAGTGGGAGGTTTCCTGATTAGATAAAGTGATAACCATTCTGATCTAGGTTAGAGTGCACACAAAGTGTTTATTTTCTCTCTCTCTCTTTGGCAGCGACCTTTAACCGACCCTAGACTATGACTCTGTGACCAAGTTGACCGAACCTTCTTAAAATACTGGCTTTTGGATTGTTCAAGTTGCATATGTCATTGCTACTTCTTCTTTTACCCTTTGCATTTCTCAGAACACCCCGTATTACTACGGATATCCACTTCCATTGGATAGATCCATCGTATGGTTATATACGAACTCGAAGGGACTTCTTCGAGGATGGATCCAGGTTCAGGAGAAATAGAATTGGTTTATTCAGTTGTCTTTTATTATCACCTTCTCTCAGGTTGCGAGGGCTCCTTAGTTTAGGAGAGTACACCTATTACGCTTATTGGATAGTCTTATTCCAAACCATAGGCAGGTGCCGAAAGGTAGGGAATGAAGAAAACCAATTATCCTAAGTAGGGTGTACAGAAGGTAATAACTAAAGACAGAATAAAGGGATTAGAAAGAAGGCAAAGTAAATTGCGACTGTTATCATTCACGATCAAACCGCGTACTTCATCGCACTCCTATTTCACCTTTGCTTTTTTCCCCAGTTCGGGAGAAATAGAATAAGGTATTATTCAGTTGTCTTTTATCATCACCTTCTCTCAAGTTGCGAGTACTACTAGGATTAGGAGAGTACACCCATTATGCTTACTGGATAGTCTTCTTCCAAACCATAGGCTGGTGCCGAACGGTAGGGAAGGAAGAAAACCATTTAGCCTAACGATGTTGTACAGAAGGTAATGAATAAAGACAAATAAAGGGATTTGGAGAGATGGAAAAGAAATATACGGTTAAAGTCATGAATTGGATTATGGAAGAGGCATTACTAGAAATACCAGAATACCCCTACGAAACATTTTCATGTTTCAGTGCATTGTTAAAGGAAAACTGATTTCCCGATTAGATACTTACTCTACGGTATGTATTTACCAGGTTTCATTCTCATATCTGTATGGTTTTACAGATGATGAATGGGAGTAAGTTATTGGGAATTAGGAGATCATCCTCATTATATCGGAATTCATTGTAATTGCTGATATTTGAGGAAATCGTCTGGGTACAGTTTTCAAACCTACGATGCACAGGTTTTGAGTTATTCAACTCAGCAGACTTATACAGAGTATTGTATGTTGTCCAGTGTTCGTCAGGACAAAGGGGTAGGTTCTCGTACTATGTTCTGTTTACATATGACTTCTCTAGTTTTTAGACAAGTGTTTCGTAGAAATACAATGTCTAAGTTATGAGAAGTTGTGGGTATAAGAATAAAGTAGAGAACCAGGTATCACAAGTATCAGGATTCTTCAAAGAGATTGAAGATGTAGATTCTTGTGATAGGTATTCAGTTGATAGTAATGGTTTTGAGAAACTTGTTTCTCTTTCGGGTTACTCATAATTGGATGTATTCCTAAGTTGAGTAATGCTGAGTAGCCTCTCTCCATTAAGTTGATATACACTGAAGACAGCTGCATGATTTGAATCTGGTTCCAATTAAATTAGTGCTTCTATTTCTATATTGTATATAGAATGGTTCATATCTTAACGATGTTAAGATACGGGGAGTTGTCTGGCTTATGGTTAAAACCAGACACTGGATAACTCAAGGCACGTTTCTGTAATGGCAGTTTATGGGTTGACCCTGGCTTTGAAGAGGGTTGACATTTCTACCATCTGGAAGATCAATAGTGATATTGTTCTTGACTCACCACAGTTTTATTAAAATGGATTTTTTCAGAAAACACTAGTGGGAGTATGGTAGAACTGGAAGTGATTCCAAAACCGCAAACGATTACGGAAAATTTAATAAGACCTATAAATATTCAATCAAGTTTAACATTCCAATAGCCACTCCGCAGATATGGTGGGTAACCTCAGACACCAGAGAGGTACTCCGGTACCCTCAAGGAAGGTGACAGGGAGGTTTTTGTTTACCCAGACTTGACACTACGGTTGTTCCAGGTAATGAGACACGGCAGAAGAATAAGTATAGCGTCATTCTAAACTAGTTTTAGAAGTGTACGTATATATTATTCTGCCAGAGGGTTGTCGTAGTCAGTGGGAGCAGCGGAAGCATAGTGGACAAATAGCTTATGTCTATTTATAGGCTTGAGCAAATATAGCGGAGATAAGATCATCTAATTTTGATGTAAAAGTCATGGCTTTGACTTCATCAGAATAGGGGATGGATCTATTAAGAAGGTAGTAGGGTGTGATGTCCTGGTATTTGGATGACATACACAGAGTAGGAAGTAAAATTCCTATACTACGATCGGTTGTACTTTGGTTGTCACACAGTTGTTTCTCCATAAAGGATATGGATGTAATATCAGACATTCTGGTTACTAGGTCTATGGTTTTAGATCTAGATTTGGGTAGTTTCCCAATGTGGGTGCTTTGACAGTATTCTAATAGTATTTTAGAATAGATGACTCCTGGCATGGTGGTGTACCTGCAGGTGATGGAGTCACCCTCTCTAAAGGTGTCTTACAGACTAAAGGAGAGAGGGATGTGCATGATTGGCAGATCACTTGCTTAGGCTATTGAGTCAATCGTGAGATGTCAAGTACCACACTAGATATTGTTTTTGCACTAGGTGCGATAAGTTTATATTAATCCAACCCTGGAGAAACATAAGGAAGCAGTTTTAGAACATGAGTGTATGTTCTACGGATTTGATGACGGCAGCCTCCTTCAGGAGACGGTTATCATTCCAGGCTTCCAAGGTGACATGGATGACAAAGTGATTGTCAGAGTTATAGTTTTCCCTCTGACGAGGGACAGTATTATGGACAAGTGGTCCAAGAGGATACTGTGGGAGGCATGGTGCTGGATACTGATTAGGTTCAGTTATCAAAACAGTCTAAGAAGTTTGGATTTGGAGTTCATTTATGAACTAGGTCCCATCAGATATCCAGACATATTCTAAGACAAGTATTACTCAATTCGGGAGATGGTTTTCTCCGCGAACTTGAGATTAAGAGAGATATAGAAAGAAACATCAGGGCGGATCCACTCATTGAGGCTATTTCTCGAACACAAGAGTTTTACAAACTAGCTTTGTGAAACTGATTAGTAGAGGAGTTGGGTGTTCGGTATCACACGGGCTGTGAGTATGCGACATCGCAATAATTAGCCTTAAGTGCAAGTGGGAGATTGTTGGATATAGTGCCCTCAAAGTCAATTATTGGATCGCAGGTACGTGATTGCAATGATTGAGGCAGGACTTATACCGATATGACAGTCTTACTCGAGATGATAGTATGCTATCTGGTTTGTCTTTATCATCGTATACATACTTTAGTTCGCTATTGCATGTTGATAGAGCCCATAGGATTTTTTCTTGACTGCCAACCGTATGATGGCAATCATATACGTGGGAGCTGGGGTCTGTAAGCACATCCTTAAAGTGTCCCTAGTCGTGGGAGTTTCGAGACAGGGCATCGATACTCCAGAGTAGACTAGTGTATACAGTCAAGACCCCGACGAGGGGCGGTGGCCGGTCTCACAAGCCACTGGTGTCAGTTGGATCACCTAAGATTTATACAGGTGCTCATTGGGTTATGAGTACACCAGACAGGACTCGCCGGGAACATGCTAGTTGGTATTATACATATCGTCAGATAGCAGTTCCCTGGTGACATGTGTACAGGTTAGTTTGTCGACCTGAGATCGTCATTTGTCTCGTGTGAGTTCCCACTGTGCTTTGATTTATACCCTACCACGCTCAAAGGAGACGTACAAACAGGTATTTTTTGGGTACAGTCCCGAGCCACATGGAGGCAGTGAGTGGATTGCCGGGAATTCGTCTCTCCCGGTATCGGGGGTTGATGTCGCACATTGCACGGGTGGCCATCACTAGAAATCCTATGCCGAGGTAGTGGAGAATTACTGATTTGGATCAGTAGTTTCTAAGATAGTGATGGGCTTCATACCGACACGATTTATCGTGTTATTAGGGGTCTGACTTTATCCACCCCCGTAGACTCGATGTGCGATACTCTTGTTTCCCCCAATCAGAGCAAAGCTCTGCTGGAAATTCAAAATTCAAATTTTGAAGCAATGCTTTAAATCCCGGGCGCAACGCGCCACGTGTCAGGCACAGACATATCAGCGCAGCGCCCAAAGCAGCACACCCAATCAGAGCAAAGCTCTATTTGAAGTAAAATTAAAGGAAGCAACGCTTCAGTTGCGCAAGCGCTGCGCTGCGCGACACGTGTCAGCGCTAGCGCAGTTGCGCTGCGCGACGCGTGTCAGCGCAGATGCGCTAGCACAGTTGCGCTGCGCTGTGCGCTGCTTGTCACGTGTCACGCGCTGGGGCGTTTGTGCCAAACAGAATTAAGATTTCAAAGAAATCTTTCTGTTCTTATTAAAACAAGAAGATTTTCTTCTGTAAAACAGAAACCCTTGGACCAAAGATCCAACGGTGGGGAAAATTCCCCAAATCACTCAGAGAAATATCTCTTTAACAAATTTATGGGCACTATATAAAGGCCCCTAGACCTCAATTCAAAGGCATCAAAATTCTTGAGAAATCAAGAGCTTCAAACATAGAGAACTCTGAAGAAGTTTCAAGAAAAAGGTAAATAACCTTCACAAAATAGAAAATTTTTTCTTCTAATAGATCATTGATCTAAAAACAAGATCAATGATCTTCACATAATAAACAGTGCTTTGCACTTCTTATGAACCACTGGTTCTTTAAAACAAGAAAAACAAAATAAAGAACAGTGCTTTGCACTTTTTTTTATGAACCTTTGGTTCCTGAAATAAGAAAAAACTTGTTTTTCTTTGATCTAAATTAGATCAAGGAAAAGAATAGTGCTTTGCACTTCTTTTATGAACCATTGGTTCTTGAATCTAAAAGATTCTTAAATCATAGTGCCTTGCACTTGCAAACTGCGCTGTTGCGCTCCTAGATTGGCGCAAGCCACCAGAGTGCGCCACGTGTCAGCAGCGCAGGCGTAGCGCATTAGCGCAGCGCACTGCGCTTGCGCGACACGTGTCAACACTACAAGCTCTTGCGCTCTCTGATTGGCGCAAAGCGCCTGATAAATGCAATGCATTTACTAAAGGGTCAGGCCCAAATCAAAAAAAACCAAGCATGCCTAATTAAATTGCAACGCAATAAAAAGGGGAGAGCCCAAACAGAATTGATGCTCTACATCATTTATAAATGGGCAGAGCCCAAACAAAATGCTATACATTTTAAAAAGGGTAGAGCCCAAACAAAGTAGATGATGTGCATTATTTATAAATGGGCAGAGCCCAAAACAAATTGATGCTCTGCATTCTTTATGGGTAGAGCCCAAATAAAAAGAAAAATAAATGCAATGCAAAAGCAGATAAAATGTTGAACATTTTCAACTGGACTTAACCCAATTTTGGCCGTAAGTCCTCAAATTAAATTGACTGAGCACGGCTGCTCCCTAAATCAATTTATATCCGGTTCGAGGGTACATCTCCGAACTCCTCTGACACATGTCGTTGTAATTATTCAACGTCGTCAGAGAGGTGACGGGTCCCGACGACCACACCCAGAAACTTGGACCACCACGTCCCTAAACTGGAACTCGGACCACCACGTCCCTAAACTGGAATATGGACCACCACGTCCCTAAACTGGAATATTGGACCACCACGTCCCTAAACTGGAATATGGACCGTAACGTCCTTAAACAACCTATGGACCACCACGTTCCTAAACTGGAACATGGACCACCACGTCCCTAAAACTGGAATATGGACCACCACGTCCCTAAACTGGAATATGTACCATTATGTCCTTAAACTGGAACAATAGAGTCTCCAAACGCTCTTTTGTCGGATCCAAAACAATCCCGTTAAGTTGATCTTAGTCTCAAATCAGACTAACGTATCCTTAACAAACGTTTAAGTCGATCTTAGCCTAAATACGGCTAACGTATCCTTAAACCAAAACACCAAACCCAAATCTAAGTAAATACGGATTTGGACTAATCCACGTCCTACGGGCGACGACATCGCTTAGTCTCCGTATACAATCCACGGGCAACCACAAACAAAACAAACACACACGACACGAAGTGAAATTCTGGAGAAGGAGAAAGTTGTTACCGCGATGCGGTAGCGTAATTAACTGCAGGGGCTTGCGCCTGCAGGGAAGAGCGTCCCCACAATCAAAAACCCCTTAAACGAGGGGGAATCTGACAAAGTCTGCTATATCGGCCGCATCCGTCTAAACCTCCGATATACGATGCCATAAATCAACTTGGCATCTTCGGAGAGGTAGAAGGATAAAACCAAATAGCATCTGCCCCGAATCTCAGGTAAGACGTCCTAATGCGTCGGCCGCCATTCGGAGGGGAACAGATTCTGGCACGCCCGGTGGGACCTTTTCCTCTTTCCACTCCACACTTCGTGTGTCGTCTTCGCGAACCAATCGCGGTTTGTTAACAGTTGCCTTTGGGATTTCAAGTTACTAAGATTTGGTCTTTTGCCTGGCGCAGAACTCAAGCATCAATGGCCTCTAACTGCACCAGCTGCTCGAAGTGCCACTGCAACGGACGCTCCACCTCCCCTGGAGGTGTAGCATATGGGCCCCAAGCGGCCTCCTTCCTCGCTCTGCCGGTAGAACAGGTGACCCAGGCCACCACCGGCCTGTTTTTCGGGACCATGATCCTACCTACAAGCTTCTCTATACCAATACCTGCATTGGAAGTGAACAAGAAGCCGGTCTTCGACCGGCTCACTGCTACGACGACCCCTGTCAACGGGTCGCCCACTACCAAACCAACAGCCTCTGTTTTCGCCAGGATGGATCAGAACTCTGAATTGGCTGTCCCAAGGAAGGCAATAACTGCTGCTCCAGAAGTCGTCAAGGTGGCTTCCCCTATCAAAGAATCAGTCTTTTCAAGACTGACGATTCCTGCTCCTGCCTTTGCTCGAGGATCCGTCTTCGACAGGTTGAATATCACCCCTCAAAAGACAACCTCAGTCTTTAAGAGGTTAACACCAGCGTCGCCTCATTCAGACAGGGGGCAAAAATAAGCTGTCTCAATCTCTGAGCCAGTCCCAACGGCTCGTCATGCTCGACGTCGCCATTGGCGACAAGTGAGGAAGGCAGGGGGCAACTCCCCCTCAGGGCTAACTCCACCGGCTCCAGTGGTAGAAGTCAACCCTGCTGTTCCAACTGGGAACAGCTTTGAACTGCTGAGGAGGGTACGTAAGAATTCTCCAACCGCTACATTGAAAAGATCTTCTCCGCCCGCGGAGAGAGTTCCGGAAATAAAGCAAGAATAGCCCCCTCAACGGCTGTCTAAAAAATATACAAGGTTTGGCGAAGAGTTCAAAACTCCGTAATTGACCCAGATCGCTCTCGTCAACAGAAAAAGGCGAAAGTGGGAAAAGAAAAAGACCGCCCGATCAAACAGGAAAGGATGACAGTCGCTAGGGTGCCCACTGCAACCGCCCCTTCAACTTCGACGACCCACAAAAGAAGAAGGCCGGAGAAAACCCCCGTGCCGGCAACAAATATCAGAGATGGTGAACCCAAACGCCCTAAGTTAGGGGGCATTGTAGTTCATACTGTCTATGTGGCGTCTGGTAAAGAGGACAATCGCATATCTACGGGTCATCGACCGCTTACGCGATCAGTGACCAAAGCGCAGGAGCAGCAACAGAAGCTCCAAGAGATGATGAACGCTATGGCCGCTCTTACTGGGCCAAAAGAAAACCCTGAAACGTCATCGGATGAGCGCCAGGAGGAAGAAACCGACGCCGAATTCCTTCGTCGAATATTGGAAAAGAAGGAAAAAGAAGCTGCTGAACAAGCAGCCAACATACAGCGTATGGGCCTCCTGTTCTAAGACATGGTGGGGATGATGATCCAACAAGATCCTCCGGCCAAAGATCCCCCGATCGTCCTTGGAGACGATAGGGGAGAGACATCAAATCCTCCGCCAGCTCTGTCGACGGCTAAGGAGGATACAATCTCCAAAGCTGATTTAGACGAGTACATAACCCAACAAATACGGGTTCATCATGCGGCTGAAGCAGCTGGCCAGGTCGTAAAAACGGGGCGGCCATATGCAAGTTGGTATGACCAAATCAAATACCCGCCGGGCTACACAATTCCCAAGTTCCATGTTTACAAGGGGACGGGCAATCCTCACCAGCATGTTGCCCAGTTCAGGGCACTCTGCGGCAACACCGGCGGTGATGACAAGCTTTTGCTTCACCGGTTTGTTGGAAGTTTATCAGATACAGCGTTCGAGTGGTACTCTGAGCTCTCGAATGACTCTATCAAGACCTTCGCGGAGATGGAGCTGTTGTTTACTCAGCGTTTTGCAAGCGCCAGTGAACGCACCCCGATGACGGCACTGATTAACGCCAGGGTAAAGCCAGGCGAGACATGGGTTCAATATGCTATACGGTGGCGGAACTTATGGTCGAAGTGCGAGCAGCGCATTGAAGAAGCTCCCGCAGTGGGTATGTTTGTGGGAACCCTTGATCCGCAAGCAACCATCTCACAATTTATGATGTTTTTCAAGCTGACTACCTTCCAGGCCTTGATTAACAAGCTAGCACAAATGGATCAGATGGGCCATAAACCCCCTCTTCCAAAGCCGGACTCCCGAAATGACAAAGGAAAAGGAAAAGCGATCGTTGTCGCTAATGCTCAACAACAACCGAGCGACTCGAAGCCGGTTGTTCGTCAAAATAATATGCGTCCGTACGTAGCCCTTGAGGAGAGGTTAGGACGTTCTTACTCTTTTTCCCGCGATAAAACAAGAAGGTTATTCGAGCTGGCGTTGCGCAACCGACTCATAAATCTGTCGGATCCAAAACGTCCGTTGCAACCGAGTGATGTCAACGAGCCCAACTACTGTCCTTATCATCGAGTACTGGGCCATCCGATCGAAGATTGCTACGTTTTCAAAAATTGGCTTGAAAACCAGTACCGACAGGGCAAATTGGCGTTATCTGACAAATGGAAGGTGAATCCCCCGCAACCACACACCTCTAAGGAGACGAATACGCCGGGGGCAACATGCTCCGTCGTTGAAGAAGCTCCGTGGGAGGTTGTATTTTTAGCTAAGACAAAGAGGATGCTAAACGATCTTCAGACATGTCCAGCGATTAGGTGGAAGAACCCGTTGGAACCGCAGGTCATTGAGGGGATGTTGAAGCCACATACAACTCCAAAGACCGATGGTGGTGACCCAAGCACTCACAACCGGCCGTCAAAATCTTCGAAAAAGAAGAAAAAGAAATCTAAGAAGCCCGTGAAGCCTGGCGACAAGCGTACGGACTTGCAAAAACAAATCGACGCGCTGGAGGAATACAACCAAAAGGCACGGACTCCCATTACATTCCAAGAGTTCCTCAATCACGTCTTTCAAGAGGAAGATGAGGGAGAAAGTTCATCTAACGAGTCTGAAGAACACGTGGCGAGCTGTCATGTGATTTCCCATTCGTTCATGAACGATGAGGAGACTTCTTGTACTGAAATGCTGGGGGCAGATACCGAATCAAAAATTCCGGTGCCATCAGATGAAGTAATTGGCACATTCCTCAATGAAGCTCGGTTGAAAAGTAAAGCTGATCGAGAACGTGAGGCGGTCATAATTGAAAGGGCTAAACGCCAGCGACTTGATGAAAGAGCTGAGACGATCCCACTGGAGCAAAATGCCTCCACCATCGACAAAAGCCAATTCAAGATGAGGAAAATGTTTGCTAAGGCCATATCAATGGGCATGAAGCTACCATCCTCCGAAGGAAAAATTACTGGTTTAATAGAAATACACCCCTCCTATTGCTTATATCATCAGAAGGTTTCGCACCCCACTCATGAGTGCAAAGCTTTCGATAGATGGTGGCAAGGATACGTTGCTCATAGACAACGCTTTAAGCGGGAAAAGCGCAAAACCCGTCGGGAGCAAAGAAATACGACCGAAGGGCTTAAAAGAACTACTGGCGATTGTTTCATGGTTAACACCGGCAGGTCACAATTGCCTACATTCGGGAGCGATTCTGATGAGGAGCTGGAACTTGCCCCTCTCTTTAAAGAGTCCATTTCGGGAAAAGAAGAAGAGCCGAAGGTTTGCGAAAATATTCGGCTGCGGAATCGGACGCTGCCCGAAAAGAATCTCGGACCCTCAAACAGAAAAGATAAAGGGAAAGAAAAGGTCTCTGAAGATATTGTCTTAGATGACCAAGTGGTGGAGGAGCTAAGTGCCAAGGACCCGCCGAAGAAGAATAAGGTGGATTACAACGTCTTAGCGCATCTGAGGAAGCTACCCTCACAGCTCAGCATTCTTGACGCCCTTTTGCTATCAAAGGAGGCGAGAGATTCGTTAATCAAGGCATTACAAGATCCGGAACAATTCCAAGCTTTCCTGGCTGAAGAAAAGACGAAGGATGAATTAGAGGAAGTGCACACGGCCGATGTCGCTTTTGGTGATGAAGACCTTCTCCTTGGGACGTGCGAACACAATCGCCCCCTCTATGTCTCAGGATACTGCCACGATATAAAGATAGGCAAAATCCTGATCGAAAATGGATCCTTCGTTAACCTCCTCAATGTGCGGGTGTTAAAAGAAATCTGCATGAGCGTCCAGCACCTTGCTCGGGACAAGATCACCATCTCCGGGTTTGACTCCCAGTCATCAAGAACTCTTGGGTCTGTGATACTGACGCTACGCTTTGGGCTACTCGTCACGGACATTAAGTTCCATGTCATAGACGCCAAGACATGCTACAACGCTTTGCTCGGACGACCATGGTTACACGAGTACAACGTCATCCCTTCTACACAATATCAATGTATGAAGTATGCTAAGGATGGTCTCGAGTATACCGTGGCGGGAGAACTGAATCCGTTTTCTGTGAACGAGGTCCGCAAATATAAAGATGCAAAATACTTCTAACCGGATTTCGAAGACACGAAAAGGTGTCACAATCCGGAAAACAAAGCTAACGCCACCATCCCTGTTTTCGAGAGTGATACCGAGGAGGAAGAGGAGATAGTGTATTCGGGTCCTCCCCAACACAATAAGCCAGGACCGTCCGCTCCTACGTTGATCTTTGGTAGCGACTCAGAAGATGAAGTCCATGCTGTATTCCCTGCTCGACCTTTAATATGAACGTTCACTGATGAAGAACAAAGTCTACAAGTCGCCATGGTGCCGCTTAAACATCGTAAAGAACTGGATGCACTTGATATTTACAATGTAGAAGAGCTACAAATGTTCTATATCCCTCCCAGATGAGAAAGCGAAAAAGCAATTCTATTCTACCGCTCTGAAGAAACCAAAGTGGAGTAAGAAATCTGGCATGGCGCGGATCCTACGCTCGACAGACTTCAGCCTATCCGTCTTCCCAGATATTATACGGAAGGTTTAAAAAAGCTGCTGAAACGCCAGGGGATATCCTTCAAGCAGACCGTTCGAAAAGCCAAGTTCTATGACAAAGTCTGGAACGTTCCCGAGACTCAACGCAAACTGCTTAATGGGAGAATGGAGACAAAAGGGCTTGGATACATCCGGTCGAAGAAACGAGAGCTACCAAACGGTTGCTACGTCGTGTATAACTTCGATGAAGAAGCGGACGCTCAATAGGAGGACGCTAATCCTGAGCTAGTGAAAGTTCTAGATGCAAAAGAGCCCAGTCCGTCGTTCGAAGAACAAATGAACAAGCTTATAAAGGAAGCGGGTCAAAAAGTCCGGGACGATCATAACCGCTAAATGGTCATCTACGAGAAAGCCAAAATGCAACGCCTTCTCCAATAGGCCGTGAAAGATGAAAATGCCGCTCCTTGTCAACCTGTTATAAAGAAGGCCCGATGCAGAGGCAGAAACAAGTCAAAACGCGAAAAAGGCGCTCAACAGCAACGAAGCGGGGCTAAGAGGCTACGCGAGCGAAAATCGAGCGGTTCCGATCTATCCCTCATGAGAAAAATGAGTCGAGCATACTCTTTTCCTCGGGACAAGACGAAGAAAATACTTGACCTCGTTCTAAAACATCAGATGCTTACACTGCCGGAGTCTAAACACCCCGACCAAGCAGGCGAGGTTTCACACCCAGACTATTGCTTTTATCACCGGGTGGTAGGGCATCCTCTCGAAGACTGCTTCACCTTCAAGAATTGGGTCGAAGATCAGTATCAGCTTGGCAAGTTCGCTCTGTCCGACAACTGGAAGGTAGCGCCACCACAGAAGCACGAACCCAAGGCCACGGAAGAAGAGCCAATTCCATATTGGGATTGGAAGCGAATTCATACTTGTCACGTGATAACGATATCAAAAGAAGAGCCCGAGAACATGGATGACTTTCCCTGGTGCTTCGAAAACAGCAACGATGAGGTAATCTCAGAATTCCCACCAGCGCCAAAAGAGCTGGAAGATGGAATCCATACCACTGCAGATAACCTTAAGAAAATTGAGTTGGGAACGACAAATGCCCCACGACCGACATTCATCAGCGAGCTGCTATCTGAAGAAAGGGTGGCTGCGTTAAAGGACGTGCTTCTACAGCATAGGGATTGCTTCGCATGGAATTATTCCGAAATGCCGGGACTAGATCTAGAAATTGCTGTGCACAGATTGGCGATATCTCCGGACGTCAAACCAGTCAAACAAGCACCAAGAAGAATGCGGCTCGAGCTTGAGATGAGTATCAACGCCGAGGAAGCTGATCGACTCTGGCTTCATCCAGGAAGTCCAGTATCCCGAGTGGATCGCCAACATCGTCCCGGTGATGAAGAAAAATGGGACAGTACGCACATGCATAGACTTCTGGGATCTCAATAAAGCCTGCCCGAAGGACGATTTCCCTGTGCCATTCACCGAACTGATGATAGATAACATGTCCACTCATGAGGTTTTCTCCTTTATGGACGGCTCGTCAGGGTATAATCAGATAAAGATGCATCCTGAAGACCAGAAGCACACCGCCTTTAGGACTCCTTTGGGTATATTCTGTTACAAGGTGATGCCATTCGGTTTAAAAAATGCCAGTGCTACTTACCAGAGAGCCATGACGCAGATCTTTGATGACCTTATACACGAAATCGTCGAATGCTATATCGACGATCTCGTGGTTAAAAGCAAATCATACGAAGAACATCTCGAGCATTTGAAGACCTTGTTTCAACGCCTTCGACAATACAACTTGAAGATGAACCCGCTCAAGTGTGCATTCGGAGTTTCTTCGGGCAAATTCCTGGGATTCATCGTCCGGCACCGAGGTATTGAGATAGATCCATCAAAGATCAAGGCGATCATGGAAATGCCTCCGCCAAGGACTCTCAAACAGCTGCGATCTCTCCAAGGGAAGCTCGCGTATATACAGCGATTTATAACTAACCTTTCAGGCAAGTGCCGTCCTTAGAGCCATCTGATGAAGAAGGGAACCCCGTTCGTCTGGGACCAAAAATGCCAAAGCGCACTAGACGAGATCAAGAAGTACCTCCAGAATCCGCCGGTATTGGCTGCTCTGGTCAAGGGAAAACCTCTCATTCTCTATACAACCGCCCTCGAAGGTTCCTTAGGTGCATTATGGGCACAAGAGAATGATCAAGGAAAAGAAAGAGCACTCTACTACTTAAGTCGAGTTCTACTGGGGGCAGAAAGCAACTACTCCCCCATTGAAAAACACTGCTTGGCATTAATCTTCGTGATAACAAAGCTCAGACATTATGCGTTAGCACATGAAGTCCGTCTCATTTCGAAGTTGGACCCCCTTAAATATTTGATGTCGAAGGCCATATTGACAGGACGACTCGCTAAATGGGCCCTGCTCTTGATGGAGTTCTCGATAACATATCAACCTCTCAAGGCAGTGAAAGGCCAGGCCATCGCCGACTTCCTCGCTGAGCATTCGATACCCGCCGATTCTCCTTTAAATTGCGATCTTCCAGACGAACATGCGTTTGATGCGATCGACGGTGGTGATACCCGATGGGAGCTCTATTTCGATGGAGCATCTTCGGTGAAGAAGCGCAAACAAAGTACCCCTATAATCAAATCAGGGGTAAGACTCATCTTTGTAACCCCACAAGGCGGGATAATGCGTTTTGCTTTCTCCCTAACGGAGCCAAGAACAAACAATGAAGCCGAATACGAGGCTTTGATAGCAGGCCTCGAGATCGCCATAGACATGGGAATTGAAAACCTCCTCATATATGGAGATTCCCAACTAGTCGTTAGTCAAGTAAACGACGATTACCAAACGTGCAAGCCAGAGTTGGTGAAGTACAGCGAAAGAGTGCAACAATTGTTGACCCAAATCCCTTCCTATGTTTTGGAAAACATATCGCGTGCGGAAAATAGCAAAGCAGGCGTGTTGGCCAAGCTCCCTAAGGAACTGGCTGATGAGAACCTCGACGACGTAAGAATCGTGGTACAAAGCCGTCGGGTGCTTGCCCCAGCAAAAATATCTCCGGAATCACCCGAAGAGAAGGGAGCGACTGAGCAGACGACCTTACAAATAAAAGAACGAGAAAAGGCTGTGGATTGGAGGGAAGTCTTCATGGACCACTTTAAGTCCCATCGAATGCCCGAAGATGCGTCCACAAGACATCAGCTCATGAAACGAGCTCTGTCTTTCGCCTTCGTCAATGATACTCTATACAAGAGGTCGTTCGATTCTCTGTGGCTGAGATGCTTAGGACCTGACGAGGCGAAAAGAGTCGTTCAGGAAGTTCATGACGGACTCTGTGGTTCTCATCAAGCAGGCCCAAAGATGAAGTTGAAGATCAAACGGATGGGCTACTACTGGCCCACGATGATTCAGGACTGCCTCGAATACGCGAAGCAATGCCACTCATGCCAAATCCATGGAGACTTCATCCATCAGCATCCAAATCCTCTACACCCGACAATGGCTAGCTGGCCGTTCGAAATGTAGGGAACTGATATAGTCGGCCCTATCGAACCAGCATCGTCTAGAGGACATCGTTTCATCCTGGCGACGACTGACTACTTCTCCAAATGGGCAGAGGCAGTACCGCTGAGGGAAGTTACGACGGAGAATATCCTCCATTTCTTCAAGACGCACGTCCTATATCGGTTTGGAACTCCGCGACGGATCATCTCCGATAATGGGCCAGCTTACAGAAGCCACAAGATTAGTCGCTTCGCGCAACAGTATAATATAGACTGGAGATATTCCTCGGTTTATAATCCGCGAGCTAATGGTCTAGCTGAAGCCTTCAACAAAACCTTGACAAAGATCATGAAGAAAACGGTGTCCCGAAATAAGAAGGACTGGCACGAGAAGCTGCAAGAAGCTCTTTGGGCGTATCGAACTACGTTCAAGACAGCCACAAACACAACGCCGTACGCATTGGTATTCGGTACAGAAGCAGTACTCCCCCTTGAGATAGAGTTACCCTCTCTACGAGTGGCAGTCCACTGCGAGCTAACAGATGAAGAAAATGCTAACCTTCGGCTTGAGGAGCTTGATGCCCTCGATGAGACCCGGCTCATAGCGCAGCAAAATCTGGAGGCCTATAAAGCAAAGATGACGCGCTCATATGAAAGATTGACCCGACCAAGGACATTCCGCCAAGGCGAACTTGTGCTAGTGGTCAAAAGGCCTATGATTCCCAATCGCGCCAAGCGGGGAAAATTCAAACCAAACTATGAAGGCCCGTACATCATAGATAAGGTCTACCAGGGTGGGGCTTATCTACTCATAGATATGCACGGTGAAAGCCCTTTCAGGCCAATAAACGGTCGCTTCCTAAAGAAATACTACGCTTAATGAGCTACAGCCTAGGTCAATGATAGATGATGATGACTATGTCCGCTCGCTATCTTCCTCAGCTCAAAATTTATAAGCAGTAGCCAGCCTTCTCATAATGACGGACCGAAACGTCCTTATACTAATAGCGGACCGAAACATCGTTAAACTAATACCGCAGCATCCGTAGGCTGACGAGATAAAAAAAAGAAAAAGAAAAATATAATAAAAAAATGGTATGTCCATAAGCAAAATGGGCACGGATGAAAATCCGAAAGGGCTCCATGAGTAAAAACAGCAGGACTACCGGCGAGTGTTTGTGAAAACCTGAAAGGGCGCAACCTCGTTAAAGGACACTTACAGGGTCCTCTCGACCTTGTAGGGAGAAACCACCCGCGTGAGATCCTTACGACTCACAAGGGAGCAACACACTTAGGGATCCTCATGATTCCCAGGGAGAAAATACACTTGCGAGATCCTCACGACTCGTAAGGAGAACTCTCTTATGGGACCCTCACGGCTCATAAGATTTGAAAGTCTTAAGTTACAGATACCTAAACCTGTGCTTAAGCAACCCCCAAAACTTCCAAGATTGCCCTACAAGTGGTTCAATACTGACCCTTGTATACAATCCACGGGCGCGAATAAACATTTCCCTAACCAAGTTTCATCCGTGATTGGGGATATGTGCGCATGATGAACAACCCTTATAAGTCCTCTCGACTTGCAAGGAGAAAACCCTCTTGTGGGATCCTTACGACTTACAGAGGAACATACACTTAGGAATCCTCACGATTCCTAAGGAGAAAATACACCTACACGATCCTCACGACTTGTAGGGAGAAATACCTTTGTGAGACCCTTACGGCCCATGAAGTTAAAAGCCTTAGTTGACAGGACCTTAACCCTGTTCGCTAAGCCACCTTTGTTCGACATCGACATAGGCAAATGATGATTCGCTCCTGGCAATATCCCAGTTGCAGCGGTGCTGATGCCGAAATCAGTGTCTAATTTCAGGTTTACGGTAAAAAACCGGTAGGCCGCACATGCATACGAAATAGCCGAAATGATATGGCAACTTGCAATAAAAAAGCAGCAAGTAAAAACGTATGCATACAAAATAGCCGAAATGATTGGGCAACTCGCAGTAAAAAGCAGCGAGTAAAAATAAAATAAATATCCGAAACAATTGGGACCGCGAAAAATAGCCGAAATGATTGGGCAATCGCGACCTTCGCGATATAAAAGCTGAAATGATAGAGTATCGCGGAAATAAAACAAAAAAAAATGATAAAACTTTGGCCCTACAATTGAGATCACATCGATCCCTGTACACAATCCAAGGGCGTAAACAAAGAGGGAACCATACTTTCCCAACAGGCTCCGCCAGAAAACGAAGCCAAATCTCGACGGTTCATCCCAACTCCGAAGAAACCAGTGTCTTCGGCAAAAACCTCAACTCAGGGAAACAAACATCCTTGACGAGAGCCTCCTGATTCGCATCGGCTCGCAGAGCAACCAGTGCCTCCGTGGGAAATTCTCGATTCGTTTCAACACCAGGGAAAAAAATAATCCCTGTCAAATACCTCAACTTAGGGAAACAAACAATCCTTGACAAGAGCCTCCTGATCCGCATCGACTCGCAGAGCAACCAGTGCCTCCGTGGGAAATTCTTGACCCGTTTCAACACCAGGGAAACAAATAATCCTTGGCGCTAGGGAAACAAATAATCCTTAGCAAATACCTCGACTCAGGGAAACAAATAATCCTTGACAAGAGCCTCCTGATCCGCGTCGACTCGCAGAGCAACCAGTGCCTCCGCGGGAAATTCTCGACCCATTTCAACACCGGGGAAACAAATAATCCTTGGCGCTAGGAAAACAAATAATCCTTAGCAAATACCTCGACTCAGGGAAACAAACAATCCTTGACAAGAGCCTCCTGATCCGCGTCGACTCGCAGAGCTACCAGTGCCTCTGTGGGAAATTCTCGACCCGTTTCAACACCAGGGAAACAAATAATCCTTGGCGCTAGGAAAACAAATAATTCTTAGCAAATACCTCAACTCAGGGAAACAAACAATCCTTGATGAGAGCCTCCTGATTCGCGTCGACTCGCAGAGCAACCAGTGCCTCCGTGAGAAATTCTCGACTCGTTTCAACACCAGGGAAACAAATAATCCTTGGCGCTAGGGAAACAAATAATCCTTGGCGCTAGGGAAACAAATAATCCTTAGCAAATACCTCGACTCAGGGAAACAAACAATCCTTGACAAGAGCCTCCTGATCCGCGTCGACTTGCAGAGCAACCAGTGCCTCCGTGGGAAATTCTCGACCCGTTTCAACACCAGGGAAACAAATAATCCTTGGAGCTAGGGAAAAAAATAATTCATAGCAAATACCTCAACTCAGGAAACAAACAATCCTTGACGAGAACCTCCTGATTCGCGTCGGCTCGCAGAGAAACCAGTGTCTCCGCGGGAAAATTCCCGATTCGTCTCAACTTGCAAGATGAAGCCTCAGGCAGCAGGGATTAAAAAAACTTGCTTCCTGAACATTGGGACCCTGCAAGTCGATCTAAAATGGTCTCTTGCATACTATTCACGGGTCTCACTCTCCAAAGTCGAGTTTCGACAAGGAGGGAAACAACCGCTTACGGGTCCTCTCGACTCGTAAGAGGGAAAAATTCTCTTATAAGATCCTTACGAATTACAAGAGAAAACACACTTAGGAATCCTCATGATTCCTAAGGAGAAAATCCACCTATGAGATCCTCCCGATCCGTAGGGAGAAAAGTCTCTATGAGACCCTCACGGCTCATAGAGTTGAAAAGTCTTAGACGGCAGATCTGAACCTGCAGCCTAAGCCATCGCTATCTCGTGAAGAAATCAAGATGCTTACTCTATTATATGCTAATTGTGACAGCATGCTGACAAGAAGAGAAGGGAGAAAGCAAAAGAGCATACAAGACATTGCAAAAGAAAATGTGTATGTTTATTCATTGACTTCAATCAAATACAAGATGAATCGTACAAAAGAATAAAGAATGGACACATATTATTTAAAACGAAAATTTTACAAATACATTGATACAAAGGCAGCTACTGGGAAGGAAGCGTCTTAAGTAGCTTTATCAGTTGTTCGCACACTTCCTTCCATACCTTTTCCCGATCGGCTACCACCGCCAGTTCTGCCTCTACTTGAGCTCGCTGCTGCAAGACAGATGCAAGCTGCTCCTTAACGGCCTGATGAGTGGCTTCACGGCCTGGGGTATCATACTCGGCTACATCAAGCTTTCGCTTCAAGTTTAGCCCATGGGAGATGCGCTCTAGGAGACCCTCAAAGATAGCCTTTACTTGGGCAGCATTCACCTCAACCTCAGCACGCAAACGGGCCGTCTCGCTCGAGGTCTCTTGGCATTCCCGTAGCTTTAAAGCTGCTTCTTGTTCCAAGTGGCGGACGTAAGAAGCGCTTTCCTTGATCCATGCTGCTCTTTCATTGCTCGTGGCTAAAGTCTCGGAGGAGAGACGCATCAACTCCAGCTGATGAAGGCGAGCCTCAATCTCCCGACAGTGATTAACCCAAGAGGCGACGATGCCCTCGTCATGGAAGTTAGAAAATATCACCAACATCGGGTTAACCGTCGTAGCGAAGTCCGCAGCATACGTAGGAGTCTCGACGTCGAGTTCCTCGATGTAGTCGCTCAACATGCGCAGACTATTCGCCGCACCTTTTGAGGACGGACGTCTCTGGGAAGGGCCGGCCGGCATTGTAATATGAGACTCAAAAGGCGCCAAGACCGGAACGACAGCTGAAAAGACAAAATGCGATTAGATGATGATTCAATAGATATGGAAAAAGTCATTGATAAGATAGTTTACTATACCGGTTGAAGCAGGTGGCAAGGCCGGAAGGGCCGGTGGCGCGACCGATCTTTCTTCTCCCCCTTCGATTTGTAACACTGCCGTCAGGACAAGAGAGAGTTAGAAATAATTCTATCACCGAAAAAGAAAGGTATCAGTCGGAGACTATACTCACCAGCACCGCCAGAGGGAGAAGTGAGTTCAGATGGGAAGGAGAAGTGTGGGAGCAACACTTGATATAGATGATCAAAGAGCACTCCTGAAAAGACATAACAATGCGACTTTAGTACACAAATAATACGTCTGGAAGGTGGGATTAATAAATTGCAAACCCATACCTTCCAACATCTTCGACTGTATGAGAGAGGGTTGAGAGGTGACCACCGCCAAGGCAGTCATTGAAGGCGCTCCCTCGAGCAGTGGGGCATCGGCCCTTGCTGCACCTGCGTTACGAAAAAAGGTGAACTTGTCAGAAATGATTATAAGGTAAAGAAAGACAGCAACTTTGGATTTACCTGATGAGCTGCCGGCTGAAACGGAGGCGACTCCCTCCTCTATTGACATAAGGCCACCGCCCGTGGCCTCATCACCCGACTCGATGGGGACCATCGTCGCGCTCGCGCGGCCAAGAGACGGCGGAAGATCATAGACGGGGAGGGCAATGATCGGAGCATTGCCGGACTCTTGAGAGAGAGCGGCTGACTCTTCCCCAAGAGTCGTGCCCATCTCACCCGCTACTTCCTCGGGCTCCGCGATCTCTATCGGCTCATCCGCCGTCACCACAAGGTCGCCGGCCTCAAGCGCCTCGTCCGCCACTACCTTGGGCTCAGTTATAACGATCATTTCATTTGCCGCCACTTCAGGTTCGGCATCAATGACCTTCTCAGCTGCAGACCCCTCAACCTCCATCTCAGGCTCCGAAGCCTCAGCGACGTTGCCCACCGTCGGCTCGGGTTCGGCAGGTGCCGCCTCCTCTGTTTCCTTGGGTTCAACGGTCTCTGCCTCCCCCTCGGTCGGACTTGGCCCTGCAAGATAAAAAATATAAGAACCGATGGCATTAAAATTCTTACAACAAAATTCTGAGAGAAATATTACCTAAAGTGGATTTACCATTTGCGCTCCGAACTGCGTGCGCCACTTGTCTGCGAGCAGTGGATAGGGCGACAGGGGCCTCTTCGGATGGAGTATCAGCACGACGGACGGTGCTGGGGCCCGCTCCCGTAGCCAAGGCAGCCCTGCGTGCCTTTGCTTCGCGCCTCGACCGCTTCCGTTCCTCCCGGGCTGTCACGATGGACCTCTTTGACGCTTCCTTCATCGAAGCGTCGTCGTCCTCATTTAAAGATGCCTCCAGAGCCTTTAAGGCGTCTCTCATTGGCTCTTCAAGATGAACCTCCTGCAGTAGCCCAGAAGAAGCAGGAACATCGGCAGCTGGCAAAACATTTGCGTCACCTGGTGGGAACGGCATTAAGGTTTCTGCAATAAAAAAGGGAGAGATTAGATTGACCATAACACAAGGAGAATAAAAACTTGATGAGTCGAAACTTACTGAGGCCTAAAGATGCTCTAAGGCGTTCCTCCTCTTGGAAGGTCTTGAGTGAAGCGGCAATGGCTTCTTCAGTGGTGATGCCTGTTGGAAGAAAAGAAGAAAAAATATTAGTCAAAGGCAATAATAAAGATATGATGCAATAAAAAAATGCGACTAGTGATTACCTGAATCCGCAAGCTTAGCCAGCCATGCGTCACGCCTTGCCAACCACGCTGAAGTTTCGAGAGCGGCCTCCAAGTCCGTATCATCCGGCGGCGGCATGACTAATCCCTCGTTAGTCCCATATTCACTCAGGCTCTCGGCATAGGGAGCATGGGGTTCCTGACCGAACACGACGTCTGCAGCGAAGAGCGACTTCTTTTTCTTCTGCCCTCCAACCCTAGGTGCACGTGGGATCGACTTCCGTTTAGCAGCCACCTTGGGACGGCGGGTCCCGATGTCTGCACCCATGCCAGACTCCGGCGAAGCTACAACCACTGTCTCCACTGGAGCACAGGGCGCTGGGGCTGCATCTGTAATATCGGGAAGCGACAATCCATGCGGAGGACTTTGCACACGCGATGGCCCGGTTCTAACCTCTTTTAGAGGGGCAACTACTGGAGTCCTAGGAACCAAAGGAGCGTTGCGGTCACTGCCTGGAGGCGCACCCTTACGGTCAACCAGCAGTCTCCTTTCCTCCTTTATAACGGCTCCTGTTGCATGATTGTACCAGTCTTTGTACACGTTGAGGAGTCGTGGAGCGCAAGCCGGCGCACTGATAAAAAAATGAGAACCCGTATTCAGGCACATGAAATGATACAGCGCATTCTCCATCCCTTCTTCAGTGGCAGCGGGTTCCTACAGGAAAGCTTCCAAGGGGACCCCTTGATCGTAGACCAGTTGTTGGGCAAAACGATGTGGGTTATATCTCATGAAAATCGCCGCATCATTCTGCCTGAAGACAAGGAAGCCCGGTCTAATAGAGTATAAGTGAAGGGTCTCCCGGGCCGTCAAAACTGAGGCTCCACCCTTAAAGGAGTCTTGTAATGATCGCACCGCAATGGTGGACGCCTTTCCAATAGTCAACACCTTGTCAATAAAGGACATCCCGGCTCCAACGGTGTGAGAGCGAAGGAGTAAAACCCTGGCGTTCCGTGGTGATGGGGTCACAATTGATGCGCCAATTAGCTGTATAATTCGAGGGAAACCGCACTTGTCGAAGAACGAGGGCCTTTTGTGCATGTCGAAGACACCCGCCGTGTGTAGCTCGAGCCACGATACAAAGTAGTGCATCGGGAGGACCACGTGCAGTACCCTGGGCTCATTAGCATCCGCTGCTCGGCTGAGGCCATGATATAGGTGTGCCAAGCCAGCGATCCCAACGGCCACCTTTACCCCGATGGCCATCCGGTGGGCTGGGTAAAAGACAAAAGGCGGCATACGGTGAGAGTGCATTGGGATCGCAAACCAACTCAGCCACAACCCGAGAAATCCTAAGAAAAAGGCCTCCTCGTCCATCCCGGGGGCCGCAATTTCTGCAAAAGACATGGTCGGGAAGTCCGGAAGGAAAAAACCCTTTTGGTCTATCTCCTTCTCCGGCAGGTTGTCCACACCTAGACCGAAAGGGTCATCCAGGGTAGCGAACTTGGCAGCTTCTGATGAGAGGACGCTCGGGCGAAGGAACCGAGTGATGAAATCCTCAAAGTTAACTCCCCGACTCCCATGTTCGATAAAAAGAGACTCATAGATGTTCAACACTTTAATCAAGCTTGGGAATTGGTGTTGAACAGCATTCTCCGGTGTGAGCCCCTTACCACCGGCCTAGCACCAAAGACGTACTCGTCTGTCGGGAGCAACTCCTCATAGTGTTCCCCTATAACCGGTAAACTGGATACCTCCGTAAACTCTTCCAAAGAGATTGACACTTCCGGATCCATGGCGAGGAAAGTGTGGGTAGGAATGTTCCACTGTTCCAGGAAGGCCTTGAACCACCAGGTGGGGAGCGTGGGATATTGGAACAGAGAGACGTACACCGCGGTATACAATCCTAACTTTATCAACTGCGACTTCTTCGTCGACAGTATGTACCGGGCCCACGGTAGATAACCGATCGGGTGGCGGGGGATCAGACCAATGTTATATGATTGCCCCCAGGGTCGCGCCTCGCCCTGACAGATACGGCGTCCTAGGATATCCAAAACCACAGGACGCTGGACCGGAATTGCATCCATAGCAGGATGAAGAAAGCCCTTTGAGGTCCAATCAACCATCTCCACGGCATACTGCACCGAGGATAGAGTATCATAGTGAATCGCCGTGATGGGTTCTGACGGTACGGCGCACGTGAAGCTCCGTCGATCCATGATGATCTGGTTATACCACGACCCCCAAAGGTGGAGACTCTTATATTTCGGGTCATAGTCCCTAATCATAGCCAAGACGTCACGGTCCAAGGGCGCTTCAGGAAACCCTTCCTCCGAGCGAACGAACGGAAACGAGGTATCGAGAGACATGGTCACTGCAGAGGAACAAGAAATAGTCGTTAGTGCTGCAATTCCAACGCTTGGCGTTTAAAAATTTCCAATTAAATGAATTTAAAAATTAATTAAATTAAAATTAATTACACTACACTGCAGTGCAGTAGGTGGGAGACCAAATGGGGACCCACAAAATCTGGATGAAGATGCCTCATTTAATAAGACAGCCTCATCATTGGATGAGACTGTCAGTTAAAGAAAAATCCCCAAGAGAATATTCTCATCAATGGGGAATCCCTAGAGACAAGGAGAAAATCTCCTCTTTTAGAGCAAAGCTCCGTCACAGAATGACACTTGTCAAATTCTGGTCTCATAGGAATAAAATTCCTTAAAAGAGCATAGCTCTGTGGTAATAATGGAAAGGTCCATCAGAAAATTTTTACACTTAAAAGAATTAAAAAAAAATTGGAATCTTGAAAAAAAAATCCATGAAAAACCTATGAAAAATTATTCATTTTTCAGATCTAAAAGATCTACAGTTGATTCAAGGGCAAAGCTCTGTTCATGGGTTAGAACTCATGAACAAGATTTTTGCAGATCTATAAGTTTTTGAGAGCAAAGCACTGTGTATGAAACCCCAATGGGGATCTGTTTAGACCAAAAGATCTGTGAGAGCAAAGCTCTTTGGTTAAGATTAATTTAAATTAATTTGATTTAAATTAAGTTTTACCTAAAGTTTCTAACTTTGGAAATGAGCAAAGCTCTGAAGTTCTTAAGCAGGAGCAAAGCTCTGTTGAAATCAAGAATCTTAAAAGATGGTGAAGATTTTTTAAGGGCCATAGGTCCTATTTATAAGGCGCTTGCGCCCCTTCAGCTCACCCCTTGATCCAACGGTCAGGAGCTTGCCACCGCTGCACTCACGTGCGCGCCACGTGAGCGCAACTATGGGGGGCATTTGTTTCCCCCAATCAGAGTAAAGCTCTGCTGGAAATTCAAAATTCAAATTTTGAAGCAACGCTTCAAATCCCGGGCGCAGCGCGCCACGTGTCAGGCGCAGACACATCAGCGCAGCGCCCAAAGCAGCACACCCAGTCAGAGCAAAGCTCTATTTGAAGTAAAATTAAAGGAAGCAACGCTTCAGTTGCGCAAGCGCTGCGCTGCGCGACACGTGTCAGCGCTTGCGCAGTTGCGCTACGCAACGCATGTCAGCGCAGATGCGCTAGCGCAGTTGCGCTGCGCGACGCGTGTCAGCGCAGTTGCGCTACGCTGTGCCCTGCTTGACACGTGTCACGCGCTGGGGAGTTTGCGCCAAACAGAATTAAGATTTCAAAGAAATCTTTCTGTTCTTGTTAAAACAAGAAGATTTTCTTCTGTAAAACAGAAGCCCTTGGATCAAAGATCCAACGGTGGGGAAAATTCCCCAAATCACTCAGAGAAAGATCTCTTTAACAAATTTATGGGCACTATATAAAGGCCCCTAGATCTCAATTCAAAGGCATCAACATTCTTGAGAAATCAAGAGCTTCAAACATAGAGAACTCTGAAGAAGTTTCAAGAAAAAGGTAAAGAACCTTCACAAAATAGAAGAAATTTCTTCTAATAGATCATTGATCTAAAAACAAGATCAATGATCTTCACATAATAAACAGTGCTTTGCACTTCTTATGAACCACTGGTTCTTTAAAACAAGAAAAACAAAATAAAGAACAGTGCTTTGCACTTTTTTTTTATGAACTTTTGGTTCCTGAAATAAGAAAAAACTTGTTTTTCTTTGATCTAAATTAGATCAAGGAAACGAATAATGCTTTGCACTTCTTTTATGAACCATTGGTTCTTGAATCTAAAAGATTCTTAAATCATAGTACCTTGCACTTGCAAACTGCGCTGTTGCGCTCCTGGATTGGCGCAAGCCACCAGAGCGCGCCACGTGTCAGCAGCGCAGGAGCAGCGCATTAGCGCAGCGCACTGCGCTTGCGCGACACGTGTCAACACTACAAGCACTTGCGCTCTCTGATTGGCGCAAAGCGCCTGATAAATGCAATGCATTTCTTAAAGGGTCAGGCCCAAATCAAAAAAACCAAGCAGGCCTAATTAAATTGCAACGCAATAAAAAAGGGAGAGCCCAAACAGAATTGATGCTCTACATCATTTATAAATAGGCAGAGCCCAAACAAAATGCTATGCATTTTAAAAAGGGCAGAGCCCAAACAAAATAGATGCTGTGCATTATTTATAAATGGGCAGAGCCCAAAACAAATTGATGCTCTGCATCCTTTATGGGTAGAGCCCAAATAAAAATAAAAAGAAATGCAATGCAAAAGCAGATAAAATGTTGAATAGTTTCAACTGGACTTAGCCCAATTTTGGCCGTAAGTCCTCAAATTAAATTGACCGAGCACGGCTGCTCCCTAAATCAATTTATATCCGGTTCGAGGGTACATCTCCGAACTCCTCTGACACATGTCGTTGTAATTATTCAACGTCGTCAGAGAGGTGACGGGTCCCGACGACCACACCCAGAAACTTGGACCACCACGTCCCTAAACTGGAACTAGGACCACCACGTCCCTAAACTGGAATATTGGACCACCACGTCCCTAAACTAGAATAATGGACCACCACGTCCCTAAACTGGAATATGGACCACCACGTCCCTAAACTGGAACTCGGACCACCACGTCCCTAAACTGGAACTCGGACCACCACGTCCCTAAACTGGAATATTGGACCACCACGTCCCTAAACTGGAATATGGACCGCAACGTCCTTAAACTACCTATGGACCACCACGTCCCTAAACTGGAACATGGACCGCCACGTCCCTAAAACTGGAATATGGACTACCACGTCCCTAAACTGGAATATGGACCACTATGTCCCTAAACTGGAATAATAGAGTCCCCAAACGCTCTTTTGTCGGATCCAAAACGATCCCGTTAAGTTGATCTTAGTCTCAAATCAGACTAACGTATCCTTAACAAACGTTTAAGTCGATCTTAGCCTAAATACGGCTAACGTATCCTTAAACCAAAACACCAAACCCAAATCTAAGTAAATATGGATTTGGACTAATCCACGTCCTACGGGCGACGACATCGCTTAGTCTCCGTATACAATCCACGGGCAACCACAAACAAAACAAACATACACGACACGAAGTGAAATTCTGGAGAAGGAGAAAGTTGTTACCGCGATGCGGTAGCATAATTAACTGCAGGGGCTTGCGCCTACAGGGAAGAGCGTCCCCACAATAAAAAAAATCGAGGGGGAATCTGACGAAGTCTGCTACATCGGCCGCATCCGTCTAAACCTCCGATATACGATGCCATAAATCAACTTGGCATCTTCGGAGAGGTAGACGGATAAAACCAAATAGCATCTGTCCGGAATCTCAGGCAAGACGTCCTAATGCGTCGGCCGCCATTCGGAGGGGAACAACTCTTTAGATGAACGGACCGGACTGTATGTATATTGTCACTGTTAGGCTCAGTAGGGTTTATGGATGAGTTCGCTAGTCAGCTTCCCTTCCAATCAATACATAGGCAACCGTTACGTACAGCTTGTACCTCTGACGTGCTAGAGGTTATACCCAGTGCCAGTGTGTTGATGAGTCATTAGAGTCCCCCACAGACAGTTTCCCAAGTTCGGGCGAAACGTTGTAGAGGCCGTATGGTTTTATGGCTGGGTTCGGAAAATGCACGTGCGTTTTCGCACGTGTCATTTTTCGGGCAGATAATACTGGCAGGCTTTGGTTTAAGCTGGATCAGAGTATTATACTGTGTAGATATAATATCTTTGTCTCAGTTGCATTTGTATTCGGTCGTAATACAAATGCGGGTATGTTTATACTGTTACGGGGTTATCCTGAAATTCGTTTCAGGATCACTTTTGGAAGTTGCCAGTTTCCAGTTTTCTATCATCCGTATTTAACATTCGGTTAAATGCGGATTTATCTTTTCTTGGGTGAGTCATGGTTCTAGAAGTTTCTAGATGATGACTAGGATGGTGAGGTGGCTTATGACTCATTAGTTCATTAATTGTGCATTTAATGGATGATGACTAGGTTTATATGATTCATTGTTTTCATTAATGGTTTGCAAGGTGTCTAAATGACTCATTGTTCTCTTTATGGTTGTGGTCACCCTCTCCCTCCTCCTACACTCACCCCCCTTGCTTATATAGTGCCCGGCCACCCCTTGGTGGAGATATATCGTTGTTGATTGAAAAAGGATATAAGTTTTGGTGCATAGAAATTAGATGTGATCTATTTCTCATTTCATATCGATCCAAAAGGAAACTTCATTAACCGTTCGTCCACAGCTTTAGACGTAACGAGACAAAGTATTCTATTCATTCTCTACATCATCTTGGTCGTCTCTTTTAGCAAACTTGATGACCGAGTTGCCTCGGTTCAGAGGCGGGAGCCCGTTTAAAGATCCGTCGACGTGGTGTCACCTGGACGACAAGACTGGAGATTCAGGAGATCAGAGCAGCCGTAACAAAGCGTGGGATGATAGTTGAAGACCGAAGGACTCGGATCGTTCGGTATAACATTTCTACCCACTTTGTAGTTTGTTAGTTTAGCTTTAATGGCAGATCCGGGTTATAGTACGCGATGGCGCCAGTTGTAAAAAGTTTTTGTTCCGCATTTGGCGTCTGTTAGATAGCTGGGGCGCTACCGTGGACTTACATGGTTGTCGGGACCCGTCACCTCTCTAACGACGTTGAAGGATTACAACGACGGATGTCAGAGGAGTAAAGAGATGTACCCTCGAACCGGGTGCAAATTGATTGGAAGAGCAGTTGTGCTCAGTTCAATTTATATTGAGGACTTATGGCCAGAATTGGGCTAAGCTCAGTTAAAAATGTTTAACATTTTATTCATGTTCTGCCTATTAGGCCTTTATTTGGGCTCTGCCCTTTTAATAATGCATAGCATTTATTAGGAACAAAGTAGTGTTCTAACAGTGCGCCACGTGGCGCATCAGGTGCTTTGCGCCAATTAAAGAGCGCATTGCGCTAGTGTACATAACAGTGACACGTGTCGCTTAGCGCTTAGCGCAAGTCTGTTAGCGCGCTGCGCCAGTGAACAACACGTGGCGAGCTCTGGCGCTATGCGTCAGTCCAAGAGCGCAGTACGCTGTTTTAGAAGCGCATAGCGCAGATTGTGTCTGTGGTTGACACGTGGCGCGTTCTGGCGCAGTGCGCCAGTCCAAGAAGCGCAAAGGCGCATTTCAAGAGTGCAAGGCACTGTCCAATAGCGCGGAGCGCATCTTGATCAAATTAAGATCAAAGAACAAGTTTTTTTGTTCTGTTCTTCAAAAGAGACATTGCCTCAAGATCCAAGAACCAAGGTTCTTATTCTCATCAAAAGGCTGTGCCTTTATAGATCAAAAGATCTATGAATGAAGTAAATTACTTCATTTTAATCTTTTATAATTAGATATTTTTTATCTTCTCTTTTCTATTGAAGATCTTGATTTTGTTCTTAGATCTTTGATCTTTTTAGAAGAGGGTTCTTCTTTTGTGAGATGTTTTCATCTCTGTTCTTCAAGAATTAAATTTTTTGCCTTTAAAGATGAAGAAAATGATCTTCTTTCTTCAAAGACTTGCCTTTCTTTCTCTTTGAATTTTTCTCAAAGTTTGCAGAGGGTTTTTTCTCTTCTGTGTATATCTCTGAGACTTGGAGTCTAGGGGCCTTTATATAGGGTCAATTGATTTGTTAAGTTAGTTACAGAGATCTTTCTCTGATTGATCTGGGGATATTTCCCCACCGTTGAATCTTTGGTCCTAAGGCCTCTGTTTTACAAAAGACAATCTTCTTATTTTAATAAGATTGAAAAGATCTTTCTAGAATTTTAATTCTGATTAATTAATAATTTATTATTTAAATTCCAGTGTTGGCGCAACTGGCGCTAGCCCACCTGCGTTTGACACGTGGCGCAGCGCAGAGCGCAGAGCAACTGCGCTAGCGCGCCTGCATTTGACATGCAGAGCAACTGCGCTAGCGCAACTGCGCTAGCGCACCTCTGTTTGACACGTGGCGCGCAGCGCAGAGCGCAGCGCAGAGCGCAGCGCAACTGCGCTAGCGATCTGAAGTGTTGCTTCATTTTAAAATTTGAATTTTGAAACAGAGCTTTGCTCTAATAGGGGTTGTGCTGCTTTGGGCGCAGCGCTCCTGGCACTGGCGTGTCTGCTTTTGACACGTGGAGCTCAGCATGCAGCGCAAGGGATCTGAAGCGTTGCTTCGATTTTTGAATTTTGAAATTCAAACAGAGCTTTGCTCTGATTGGGGGAAACAAATGCCCCCCACCGTTGCGCTTACGTGGCGCATACGTGAGTGCAGCGGTGGCAACATCTGAGCCATTGGATCAACTCAGAAGTTAAGGAGGCGCTTCAGCGCCTATAAATAGGACCCTTGGTCCTCAGATGATTATCATCTTCTCAAGAATTTTATTTTTAGAGCTTTGCTCTCATTTCCAAGAACTTCAAGAGTTAAAACTCTAGAAAATTTTAGGTAAAAATTAAATTAAATTAAATTAATTTTAATTAACAGAGCCTTGCTCTCATAGATCTTTGATCTAAAGAAAACCCCTTTGGGGTTTCATAAATAGAGCTTTGCTCTCATTTCCATAGATCTAAAGAGATCTTGTTTCAGGGTTTCTTAACCCATGAACAGAGCTTTGCTCATTGACAATGTATAGATCTTTTGATCTTTTGATGAAGAACTCTTAAGAGTTTTTTCATGGATCTTTAAGATCCCAGAACTTTAATTCTTAGGAATTAATTTTTATTAACTTTTGATGGATTTTCCATCATCATTACAGAGCTGGGCTCTTTAAGGAATTTTATTCCTTCGTGACCAGAGTTTGACAAGTGTCACTCTGTTACAGAGCTTTGCTCTAAGAGGGAGATTTTCTTCTCGTCTCGAAGGATTTCTCATTTAATGAGAATATTCTTTGAGGATTTCCTCATTAATTGACAGTCTCATCCAATGATGAGGCTGTCTTATTAATTGATGCATTGTCATCTGGATTTTGTGGGTCCCCCTTTGGTCCCCTCTCCACTGCATTGCAGTGTGGTACAAATTTTTAAAGTACCGAGCGTCGGGATTTTAAAATTATAACACTGATAATTGAATTTTGTTCTTTCTTGCAGGCGACATGTCTTCTGATCTCTCGTTCCCGTTTTTCCGTTCGGAGGGAGGATTCCCTGAGGCACCGGTAGACCGGGAGGTTCTTACTCTCATTAAGGACTACGACCCGGAGTACAAGAACCTTCACCTGTGGGGTAGGTGGTACAACGAAATTATCAGAGGTCGCCGAAGCTTCTCTTGTGCGACGCCGTCAGAGCCGATTTCATCGATCTCGTATGCCGATATACCCCCGGTGAACTATGCCGTAGAGGTGGTAAATTGGAATTCGGAGGATCTTCTTCAACCTTCGATTGCTGCCATTCCCATGCAGCTGCCGGCAACCTTGGATATTTTGGGGCGGCGCATATGCCAGAGCGAGCCACACCCTTGGGGACAACCCTACAACATCGGGTTGACCCCTCGACATTCGGCGGGGTATCTGCAGTGGGCCAGGTACATTTTGTCAGCGAAGAAGACGCACCTGTTGAAGATCGGTCTATACCCCGCAGTTTACGCCTCGCTGTTCGAGTACTCTGCTCCTCCGACATGGTGGGTTAAGGCGTTTGTGGAACAATAGAACATCTCTACCCATACATTTCTTCTTATGGACAGGGAAGTTTCCATCTCTTTGGAAGAATTTGCTGAAATTTTCGGTCTGCCGGTGATAGGAGAGCACTATGAGGAGCTGCTTCCTCCTGATGAATATGTCTTTGCCACTAAGCCATTGGTGATGGACCTAACGCCGGAGAATGCTATTCAGCACCAGTTTCCGAGTCTGGTAAAGGTGCTGAATATGTATGAAAGTCTTTACTTGGAATCGGGAGGCCGAGGAGTTAGTTTCGCAGACTTCATTGCCCGCTTTCTTCGACCGGAGATTCTGTCGCAACGGGGTGAAAAATTCGCCAAGCTCGACGACCCCTTCGGCTTTGGCTTAGATCGTCGACCAGCACTGGAAGCCGATCAAAAGGGCTTTTATTTCCCCGATGCCGCAATCATCCCTCTGTTGGAAATCGCTGCTCCGGGCATCGACGAGGAGACTTTCTTTCTCGGGTTTCTGGGTCTATGGTTGTGCTGGTTCGCGCTCCCCATGCATCCTCGCTATATGAGGCCGTCCGTCTTCTACCTGGCGCATCGGATGGTAGTTGGCATACAATTGTTGATTGGAATTGCCGAGTTGGCCCACCTGTACCATGGTCTTAGCGTGGTGGCGGACGCAACTGAACCGGGGGTGCAACCCGCTAATTTCCCGATGCACTACTTTATTTCGTGGATGGAAATGCACGTGCTCGGGGTATTTGGTATTCATAAGAGACCCTCGTTTTACGAGAAGTGCAGACTCTCGAGAGTTATGCAGCTGATCGGCGCTTCTATCGTGAATCCGCCTCCGCGGGAGGCTAGGGGTTGCTTCTTCGTTTGCGCACGGTCGGAGCAGGCATTTCTTTCACGGACAAGGTCATGACCATCGGCCCGGAGACCTCCAAGGCGGTGTTGGCGTTGCGTGATAATTTCAAGGACGGGCCTCCGTATTGAAAGCCCGGGAGATTCTATATCTGTATTCTATTATGTCGGGCATCCTTGTGTTCAGGCAGAATGAGTTGGCGCTTTTTATGAGGTACAACCCCCATCGGTTCGCCCAACAACTAAGCTATAACCAGGGGGTCCCACTGGAGGCGTTTTTGGAGGAGCCTGCGACCACCAGGGAGGGAATACGGAGCGCACTGCATCACTTTCTGCGGTTAAACACGGGCTCCCACTTCTTCATTAGCGAGCCGAGTTGCATTCCAAGGGCCCTCAACGTATACGGGGCTTGGTATCAGCACGCAATGGATGCTGTTATCCGGGAAGAGAAGTGGTTGCTGCTTAATCGCAAGGGTGCGCCCCCCGCAAGCGATCGCAACGTCCCCCTAAAGCAAAGGACCCCTGTCCCTCCTCCACTAAGAGGAGATGCTGGAGTTGAGCCTCCACGTGTGCTAAGACCCACGCGTGGATTACCCCTCGATCCTGTGGACGTGCCATCAGTGCCCCGTGCTCCCATGGAGACGGTAAACGTGGTTTCGCCCGAATCCGGCGTGGGCTCGGACATCAGGACCCGCCGTCCCAAGGTGCCTACGGAACGTAAGCTGATTTTGGGTGCGACCGGAGTTCGCGCGCAGAAGAGGAAGAAGAAATCGATCCTCTCTGCTGACGTTGCATTTGGTCAGGAACCTCATGCTCCTTACAGCGAGGGCTTGAGTGAATACGGAACCAACGAGGGCTTATTTATGCCGCCAGACGACACTGATCTGGCGGCCGCCATTGCAGCTTCTGAGCGATTGGCAACGCGTGATGCGTGGTTGGCTAAACTCGCGCAATTAGGTAATCACTAGTTGTATTTTTCGTCATTTCATCGTACCTTTATCATTGTTTTTTGACTAACGCTTTTCCTTCTTTAACAGGCATTTCTACCGAAGAAGCCATCGCTGCTTCTCTCAAAACTTTCGAGGAGGAGGAACGACTCAGAGCATCCTTAGGCCTTGGTACATTTTGGTTTACTATGTCTCTCCTTCCATTTCTTATGAGTAGTCTGACCCTCTCTTTGTCTTATCGCAGGGACCACAAGACCTATCTCACAAACCAATGCGGGAATTCTCTCCGGGCCAGCTACCGAAGTCCCGGCCTCTTCGGGATTGCCGCAGGAGGCCCTGCTTAAAAAGCCGATGATGGAAGCCTTGACGACTCTGGAGGCAACCCTGAACCCGGACGACGCCGCCTTGCTGAAGGAGGCTTCCAAAAGGTCTGTCGTGAGGGCCCGGGAGGAAAGGAAACGCCTGAGGTGCGCAGCGAGGGAGCGTAGCGCTGCTTTGGCTGCGGGAGCAGGCTCAAGCGTCGTTACTCCCGCCGTTACTCCATCAGAGGAGCTCCCGGTCGCCTTGTCTGTTAGTGTATATGCCCTAGAGGCCATTACTGTATCATACTAGTTTGTATATTACTTAATGGAAGATTGGGATATTCACCTTGTATAAACAATCTTGCTCAATATAGTAGTATGCTACTTGGTTTGTTTCTACTTCAATGTGTACATGTGTTTATTTTAGTATATCACCTATACGCATTAGTGGAGCCCTTAGGATCTTTGCTTGATTACCAGCGTTGTGATGGAAGTCACACTAGTGGGGGCTGGGTAATCTATAAGCACATCCTTATACAGGTCCCTAGTCGCAGGACTATCGAGACAGGGCATCGATACTCCGGAGTAGACTAGCGTATGCGCTTCTCATCCCAGTATGGGAGATGGTCTGTCCCACAGCCATCAGTACGTCGTACTGGAGATAGTATACGGGTGCTCGTTGGGTTACGAGTACACTGGACAGGACTCGTCGGGAACTAACAGGTTGGTATTATACCTATCGTCAGTTATCAGTTCCCAGGTAACATGAGTACAGCTTAGTCCGCTGACTTGACACTGGCACTTCGCCTCGAGTGTGTTCCCACTGCACTTTGATCACTACCCTACCACGGCTCAAAGGAGTCGTGCAAACAGGTAATGGTTGGGTGCAGTCCCGAAGCACTTGGAGGCAATGACGGTTAGACAGGATTCGTCTCTCCCGGTATTGGGGGTGGACATCGCGCTGTGTCTAGGAGAGCCATTACACGAGTAGTCCCTGGCCAGGGCAAGCGAGATATACTGGTAGGCTTCCAGTGTTATCTCAGGGTGTTTTGGGCTTCACTCCGACATGACTTGTACCGCTATTAGGGGACTGACGTTTGTCGCCCCCTAGGCCCGACATGCGATGTATCAGACGAACAGACCGGACTGTACGGAGACTGTCACATTCAGACTCAGTAGGAGTTCAGATGGGGTTCACCTCGTCAGCCTTCTTATCGGCATCTACCTGGGGACCGTTACGCACAGCTAGTGCCGCTTGCGGTCTGTGGTTAAACCCACTGCCAGCGTAGTGTCGAGTCTTTAGAGTCCCACACAGAGGGCTATTCGCCTCTGGGCAAAACAGAGTAGAGGTCGCATGGTTTTGCGACAGGGTTCGTTCTCATCCGCGCACTTGTGCACGTTTGGAGTCCGGACGGATATTACTAGTAGGCTCTGGTTTGAGCCAGATACTGGTATACATTTTGGGGTTGATTTTATCTCATGGTATTCATGTTCCTCGGAACAAGAATGCGGGTGTGTATGCACAGTTGATTGAGGCAGAGGAAGAGGATTTTCATTAGGGTTTCGGAACGGGTGCGTATGCACAGTTGACAGTCGTCTTTTTCCAAACCCTAATGGAATTGTGATATATCAATTAATAATATTAATTGAATGAAATTATGTCATGGTTGGTTTTTGTTGACTTGTTGACCATGGTTGACTTGTTGACCATGGTTGAAGGTTTGACCATCATCATTACTTTGCAAAGATGCTCTTTGATTCTAGCAAAATTCATTTAAAGAATGTAATGATAATGGTCATTCCAAACCATCCATCAACTATTTCATTTTCTTATTATTGTTAATTGATAATTCTTTTCTTTTGTGATATGGTTGTAGAATGAGAAAAAGAGCTCATTCTATCATAACCTTTCTCTCTACTCAATTCTTCTTCTTCCTCCTCTAGTTCAAGGAGAAACCTTCTCATGTGTTGAGAATCCCTCTCCTTGAGACAAAATCACCCCAAAGACACTCTCTACTCACTCTAGGGTTAGAGGTTTAGCAAGCCGAAGATCCTAGTTCACTCAAAGTTCGAGAAAGAGCCCGAAGGTTGAACTTTCAGGTGGATCCATCTTTGACGGAAGAAGGCAACGAGGAAAGAACCATCAACCCCTACAAAAGTTTCAAGAAGAAGGAGTTCAAGTTAGGTATAACCTCCTTTCCGAGTAGCAAACTCTCTTTAGCATGTTTGCTAGTTTTAGTTTAGGAAAAGATCCCGACTTTGTTAGTCCATGTTGCCCCATGCGCTAAAAATTTGATTTTTATACCGTTTCCGCCTCCTCGTAAGAACCGGGGGTCGCAACGTGGACTTACAGTGGTATCAGAGCCTAACTAAACATAAACTTGCTAGGTAGTGAAGTGTAACGAAGTTCGAAACCGAAAAATCCAAAAACCGAGTTTTTAAAAACCCTAGTTTCTGTTAAAAAATTTTCTGGTCAAAACAAAATTTGTCATACACCTAAAATCATCTCAGGGTTTTTTATAGATAACCACCAAAAACGAGCCAGAGATCTGACCAAAGGACCGCGGTTCCGCGGCAATAGCAAGCTATTGCCGCGCAACCGCGGCCATCTTGTCTCCTCTCTGCCTCGATTTTGGTGCAGTGTATCTCTGGCTTGGTTTTAGGATTTTTGAGATATATTATATGTGCCCAGATTATCCAAAACAGAAATTTATTTTTGGGGGCCTATAATTCCGTATTTTTCCCGAACTTCACTACACTTTGACTATGAAGGTTATATCTGTGATGTTTACATGTATTGAACGTCGGCTAATCGCTATATGTCGATTAGTCGGGGTTATACATATCTGTGATCTGTGTTTGTTGATGGTATGTGTATATGAATGGATTGGATTGTCGCGGGTGAATAGCCGGGATGGATGTGAGATGAGTGTTGTTTTTCTTTCATTCATTTGTAATATGTAAATTGATGTAATATTATTATTTGTATGGCCGCACAACCGGGTCGGGGTTGTAGCCGTCATTGTATAATTCTTTTTACTGTTTTTGCTCCTAGGATAGACCCATGGAGGGGTGCACAAACTACCGGGTACTTGGCGGATAGTTTGCCGCAGCCGTAGGGGTCTTGGGTGGGGTATTGGCTATTCACCGCGACCGTGTAATCCGCTTTTCGTTGCAGGCTCGAACGGATTGCGGATTCCTAGTATATCCAATGTATTCATCTGTGATCTGTAATGTCTATCATTGTGTAACGTTTTAAAAGTAATTAAATAAATAATTAAATGAATAAAAGTGTTTAAGTGAATTTTAGGATTTTCGGTAAAGTAAAATGTAATTTTCGTAAAACCAAACCGGGATTGTTTTTCATTATAATTTTAAAAATATCTATTTTAATTATGAAATTACTAGTAAATGGTGTTTATTTAGCCACTTATAAATTTTTAGTTTAATAAAATATTTTTCCTAAATTAATTATTTTAAATATTAACATAAGCTTTATTTTTACACTAAATTAGTGTAAATTACAAATTTAAATGGTTTTAATTTGTAAAAATGAACCATGGCATATTAGAATTTAGTGTGTATCATGCAAAATTTATTTGCAAATTTTTCCTTGTTTCTAGATCTTTCTTGAGTTATTTTAGAAAAGAATTAAAAGAAAATGAATAAAGCATGAAAAGACATTAAGATGATGACATTTTGGAGAAGTTTCTACACCATTTCTCATGTGTTTCTCCCTCTTCCCCTTATTGTGGCCGGGCTCCCCATCACCATGGCTGCCCCCCCCCCCCAATTTTCTACCTCATTTTTATTCAAAAATCATCAAAAATACATCAAAAATTCAATTAAAATTCCACAAAATCCTATATATTTTTCTACCCTTCTATTCTTGCTCATATTTACATGGATTTTGGAGTGGGATAGCATACATTTTGGAGGCTCATTTCTTGTTTGGATTTCATATTTTTGGAGGTATAATTTCTTTCTTTTGATTTATTGTTATTAGATGTTCAATTAAGCTTAATTATATTTAATGAATTAATTCTATGTTTTTTTTAAAAATTCAAGTTAGGGTTTGTAAATTCAAGTTATGATTTTTTTTAATTATTTAGGGTTATAATAGTTAGTTTAACACTTTTAGAATTGGAAAATATTGCATGGTGGTTGAATTGTAAATTTTTCATTGAAAATTGTTTAAATTAGGAATTTTTGCTAACTAGGTTTCTATAAAACCTAATTATTGGTGAAATAAATCTCAATTAATATTTGTAATACTATATTTTGGTCTTAATAAGAGTTTTAACTTGTTGGTGGAATGGAAAACTTAAATTGATTGCTAGTTTCTATGGATAATTGATAAATTGTGATAAAAATTGTTATTTTTGTAAACTAGATTTTAGAAATTTCTAAATAAATGAGATTAAAAATATAATTATGGTTTCATTATATCATTATCATCATGAATTGTGGTTTAAGTCACTAATTTATGCAAAATCATGTTTTGTGGTGGAATTGTTGTGTTTTGCTTGAAAAATGTTGAAAATTGTTAAAGGGTGCAAACTAGAAATTTCAAATCTATATAAATTTGTGTAATAAAAATATAGTAATAGTTTGTATAGTCTAGTTATACTATTTAATGAGTTTTATGACCATTGGTTTCATTTAAATGTCAAGTTTTGATGAAAAACGGTAAACTGGCATTTTCGGGTTTTACGAAATTGGACGGTTTGATAGATTTTAGGGTTTCGATGGATTTAATCATGTTTTATAGTATAAGTAATGTGTTTTAAAACTACAAGTTGTTTGTTGATGTTTATCTCGATCCATCGGAGTTTGTACGCCGATATCGAGCGGTATTTGGTTCTTTTGCGTGGACGGGACATAGGTTTTAACCTATGCTTGTTCCTTGTATCGTTTGACTTTTGTATGTGATTCGGTTTACGATGTTATTTATATGTTTGCGTTTAGGAACCCTTCAAGTGGACTACGGGCGATGAAGAGGAGGATCGCGACACCGTCGTCAGCAGACATGGACCAGGTGAGTAGATGTATATCTACGGGGGGAAGTCGGGTGGATGGCGATTAGCACCCTCGCAACATAGAATAGGAATAGTACTTATTGACATTAGGAAACCAGATGTGACCCTAGATTCTTAATGAGTAGGACCCTAGTAATGACCCTAGGCTGGACTAGACCGATTTAGGAAAAGCATACCAGAGGATGAATACCTTGGAGGAGGTTCGTAGGTTTCAGATAGAAACACACACGCACACACTGGAACACGTCATGGTGTATACGTGCATGTGTGTATATATATATATATATATATATATATATACAACACGTACATGGGATTCAGTGATGCGATATGATATCTGAGGTATGATGAAACAGTATAACTGGGCTTGATGCCGTGATTCTTGACTATACAGTCGTATTAAGTGTTAGCGGATCATTAGAGAATGAGATGATGAACAGGTATATATAAATTATAATGGGTAGTGATGATATTGAGATACATGGGACTCTAAAATAGTACTCGGACTGCAACTTGTGACTGATCACGATATGATATATGTACAACCTGATTACGACATTATATAGGTGTGACCTGATGCCGATATCATATAGGTGTGACTTGATGACGACATGATTTCAGTATGACTTAATCACAATATGAAACATGTGACATAATATTTCTGAGGATAAACTAATGATGCATATTACGATGGCAATGATATATGATTGATGTATGGGATTACAGTTTAGCACCTTGATCATGAGATGTGTTGATGATGACATTATACGAATGATGAGGCACCTAGGAGATACTTGACCCGTACCCCGATATTGGGAGGCCGTGCGATGGATTTTACCGTACGAGGCATGGATATGATGATTGATCCGCACTCTTGATTCGAGGAAGCCGTACTACGTATGTGACGCTATTGAGGCTGGATCGCCGACTATTAGGGATATTGATTCAGACCTTAGGTAGACTCTTATTTCTATTGACTAGTTCTTAGGTTTAGTTTTCCTTAGGAGGTTAGATGGACACTAGGTTAGGTTCGAGTCATATAGTGGTAGTAGTATTAGTATATTAAATGAGTAGGTAATATACATTCGTCTTTACTTTCGCATTGTATCATAATGTTGCATGTTCATACATATGTTGCTATAAACAGTATAAACCTTACCTGTTAGGGCACCAGCACCATTACCGATGATGCGCATATTCCACGCACACTTATTTGCCGGCTCACACACATCATCATCGGTAATTGCTATGTCACGTACACTTTAGATCATATTATCTTTTATTGATAAAATCAGTTAACAACTAAACCGATATAATATTGTGATTACTCTCTGATGTTAGTATAGACATGATATTCATTACTTAGACATTCCTGCATTCATATTTTCATGTTATCGCACAGTATTATGAGCATATGCCGACATTTATCATATACTACTCATGGTTTTGAGATTTGGATTTCTGTGAGATTTCTGGATTTTTGGGGAAAACCGCAAGAATATATATAAAAACTTCTCTCTCTCCTCCTCTCTTTTTAAAAATAAGATGCGGTTTTCTCGTGATGTGTGTGTCGTCCACCATGAGATTTCGTGTTTTCTGATGGATTTCGAGACCCGATTCGAGGAGTGGATGAACCGTCTCGGGTACATGGTGGGCCCGGTATGGTACCCCGGGGCAAGAAGATCGAGTTGTAGACGATGAGCCTGGCAGGGGAAGGCTACCTACCGGTGATGTCTGGCGCGGCGGATATCCGGAGGATACCGACCGTTGTCGTGAGATTTGATGATATGGGCCGATCCGGACTGACGGAGCCCGAGATATTGAGACTATGAGACTTGAGATTTACATGTTTGTGTCGATGCTTGACACGGATTTCTATGGATTTCATTGTTGAGATTTCAGATTCTTATACACATTTTACTGTGATAACAGCTAAAAGATTTCTTATACAGACATATCTGGATTTCAGGATTTGGTTATTTTACATTCATGGTGCATGCATATCCATTCATATGACATAGTACTATATGAGGCACTGATACGAGCACGGAGTATTTGCTTTTACACGTAGTATTACCCTGCTATTACTAGGTGATTGGGACTTAGTGGTGTATTACTATGACCTAGGATAGCGTCGTGCATTCGATTTCTTTTCGTAGATGTCTTCTACTCACGAGTTGGCAACTCACCCCCGTTGTGCCAAATTTTATTACAGGTTCGATGTACAGGTTTTCTTGGCAAATTGTTGGCACATGATTTCCTTCCGGGTGATTTGCACGGTAGGTTGGTTCACTTGTATCTGAACCACCATTATATCTGTATTATTTCATTTGTATCTAGAAAGCTCCATCAACCATACTTGTATTAATTGATAAGTTTATTGGACCAGTCTTTTATTTCGACCTTAGAGTCGCGCATGTATTATTCTGATTTGGTGGATTTGTTTTCTTTTGAGTTTTGAGCCACGCCCTTTGGCGTTGTATATTATTGTGCTTGTTGTGGTTGTTTCCGCCTGTTGGCGTTGAGCTAGCTCCCGTTTGGGGATGCTTTTTATTGTTTATGCATATTATACCTGTTGTAGCCCGTTTGGGGGCCAGTTTTTACAGAGGAGACTCTGCCGAAATTTTTGGAAAAATTTGATGTTGCTTTTAAACTTGTATTCTACATGTTTTCTTCTTCTTCTTTTTCTTCTTTTATGGTTTAGATTTCTGGGCTTCGGTTTACTTAGGTTACGTTGCGCCTTTAGACGTTTCGTAATCTAAGTGCCGGTCACGTTCCGTACTTTCGGGTCATGACACATTGCTATATATTTATAACTATTTAGGCGTTGCTTATGTTTTACAGCCGCGCTAGCCCAGCCCCCGCTCTGTCGTTAGTTAAGTAACCTAACGGGTGATGACGGGGCCCCGTGGCGAATGCGAATGGCATAAGCATACGTCATATTTTGGTTGTTTTCTGCAATGGTAGGATTAAATGATGGGAAGCATTAAAAGAACTAATGCAAGAATATCACGCATTAAAAGAACTAATGCAAGATAATAAACCAAGTTAAAATCGTTGGAACACTTTCGAAAAACCACTCGGTTCTTTTCAAAACTAACTTTTAAATGCGGAGCTTGAGCCACTCCTTATAAAAGCTATCTCGTTCCATCGATTATATCAAGTTCACTACGTTCACGGTTTCGCCAAAACCATTCGTAGCCCTCCGTCGTTTCACATGAATAGTCAATAGTATTCAATCTGTGTTTGTTGGCCAAAGTCAAGGCATAGTGATTGGTAGCTATTGGGTATTCATGTGCAGCATAGATAGATGCGTTGGTTTGGAACAGTCGTACTGCCTTGTTGGCCAAAGTCAAGGGTAGGTACGGGTGGATTCAAATTAACCTGGAGAACGACGGGTAGAACTTGACATGTGACTTATGATTTGTTGGCCAAAGTCAAGGTCATAAGAGCATGGGGCAAAAATCCACATCGGGAGTTTCATAAGTACTGAAACTTGCTAGATTTGCATACCATTTGGAGTGTGGTGATTCTGGTAGGATTCCTTCAGTTTCGTCATACGATGATATTTGGATCTCGATCCTACTGTGAGTATATGCTGCTCCTCGGGAAATTTCTCACTAAACGATCAATGCTATAAACCTAGTAGGTGCCTAGAAAGGTGTTAGCGGGGCTACGCCCCCAGGGAAAAGAGGTTCTTAAATTAAGGAACTTCGTGAAAGCGTTGGAAAACCTCCCTCGAAGTACCGACATTGGCCTGGCTGAACGGTTAAGCAAGTATTGTGCGGTGGGATTGATCCCGACTAATTCTTCCTTTATGGTTTGAGGAGGGATTCGAGAGACAGTGGGAGTCATCCTGTTTAGACAAATTAAAAACCACTCTAAACTTGCAAGAGCGTCGTGCTAAAGTGTTTCTTCTCTCCCTCCTAATTGCAGCGACCAATCGACATGACTGGACTTAAGTTACTTCTAGATAAAAACATACTGACAGGGCCAAACTACAAAGATTGGCTCAGGAATGTCAAAATGGCAATCACTTACGACAAGCTGGGGTATCTTCTTACCACCAAAGCTCCCCCCGTCCCAGGTCCCACCTCCAGCGTCGAGGATAAGGAAATCCGTAAGACTTGGGAGATTGATTGCGCGAAGGCCAAGTGCCTCGTGCTTGCCTCTATGGACAACGAACACCAGAGGAGGCACGAGAATATGGACCTGGAATCCATATTTCTTCATACAAAAGAACTGTATGGAGAGCAGTCTCGTATCGCAAGATACGAAGTGTCGAAGAAGTTATTTTCGGCAAAATTGGCCGTCGGATCATCGGTAGCGGACCACGTGCTTAAGATGATTGGCTATATTGAGGAGCTCGCGGAACTTGGGACCACGTTGGAAAGTGAACTCTATACGGATTTAATTCTCCAGTCCCTTCCATCCACTTACGCCCAGTTTATACTGAACTTCAACTTACAAGAAAAAGAAGTTGAACTTTCAGAACTCCTCAACATGCTGAGGAGCGCAGAGGGCACCCTACAGAAAGGTAGGGAAACACCCGCTTTGTTTGTAGGAGGATCTTCTTCTTCTAGGTCTAAGGCGAAAGCCAAGGGAAAGAGGAAGAAAGCCCCCGCCAAACCAAGGGGCGGTGTTAGTAAAGTGGGTACGAAGGGAAAGGAAAAGGCAACAAAGATAGCGGGAAAGCTTGTGGGAAAGGAAGAATGCTTCTATTGTCATAAGAGTGGACACTGGAAGAAAGATTGCAGGGCTTGGAAGGCCAGGACACAGGAACTGAAGCAGGTTGCGGCTTCAGCTTCAGGTGTGTATGTTATTGAAAACTGTCTTTCTATAAACTCTACTTCCTGGGTATTGGATACCGGATCAGGATCTCATATCTGTAATTCTTTGCAGGCGTTGAGAAACCGTAGGTTTTTGAAGGCAGGTGACATGACCCTCAGAGTTGCGAACGGAGCTAGCATGGATGCTAAAGCCGTGGGGGACTATCACCTGGGAATGTCAGATGGACATGTTTTGGTTTTGCGTAATTGCTTTTTTGTACCCAACGCAACTTGTAATATCATTTCTGTATCTTTGATCTCTAAAGAAGGTTATGAATTTGCGTTTGTAAGTAATGTTGTAAACATTCACCTTAATCAAGTTCTGATTGGGTCAGGTACACTGAGCAATGGTATATACGTGTTAAACCAACCACAGATTTTCAATGTCCAGAATACACACAAAAGAAAGTCTCCAGATATCAATCAGGCTTTCTTATGGTATTGTAGACTGGGTCACATCAATGAGACACGGTTGACTAAGTTACATAAAGAAGGATACTTGGATCCGTTCGAGTATCAGTCTTATGCCACTTGTGAATCTTGTCTCATGGGAAAGATGACAAAGACTCCGTTCACTGGACACGGAATAAGAGCGAGCGAGCTCTTGGGGATCGTACACAGCGACGTGTGCGGCCCAATGTCTACACATGCGCGAAGCGGTTACTCTTACTTCATTACTTTTACGGATGATTTTTCAAGGTACGGTTATGTCTTCTTAATGAAACATAAGTCCGAAGCCTTTGAAAAGTTCCAGGAATATAAGAATGAAGTAGAAAAACAAACCGGCAAAAGTATCAAGATTCTAAGATCGGATCGAGGTGGAGAATACTTAAGTGCCGAGTTCCTGAATTACTTAAAAGAGAACGGAATTCTCTCTCAGCTTACTCCTCCATACACTCCGCAACATAACGGTGTATCGGAGAGACGGAACCGAACCCTATTGGATATGGTACGGTCTATGATGAGTAACACTGAGTTACCGCGATCATTCTGGGGGTATGCGCTAGAGTCAGCTGCGTACCTTTTGAACCGAGTTCCTACTAAGACTGTGCCTACTACACCATATGAGATGTGGAGTGGGAAGAGACCCTATCTTAAGCACATTAAGACATGGGGATGTCCAGCTTTTGTTAAAAAGCAGCATGCGGACAAGCTTGAGGCACGCTCAGTACAGTGCAAGTTCGTGGGATATCCAAAGAACTCCAAGGGATATTTCTTCTACTGCGAAGAGGAACAAAAAGTTCTTGTTTCTCGTCATGCCTACTTCTTGGAAACTGAGTTTTTGGAAACCCGGATAAGTGGGAGCACAGTAGAACTGGAAGAAATTCCAGAACCACGAACCATTACTGAAAGCTTAGTAGAACCAGAGGGTTCAAAAGAACAGGACATTCCTATGCCGCTCCGCAGGAGTAGTAGGCAGTCTCATCCGCCCGAGAGATACTACAGTTTTCTCATAGACGGGGATAGAGAGGATTGCATCATAGATTATGATGAGCCTACTAGCTTCCAGCAGGCCGTTCAGAGCGTTGACTCGGTAAAATGGCTGGATGCAATGCGGACCGAAATGGACGTTGGACATTGCTCCAGGCGGGGTAAAACCCGTAGGATGCAAGTGGATCTTCAAAAGGAAGATTGGTGTAGATGGACAGGTTGAGACCTATAAAGCTAGACTTGTAGCAAAGGGTTTCCGTCAAAGACCTGGTTTGGACTATGACGAAACCTTTTCTCCAGTGGCTATGCTGAAATCCATTCGGATCCTTCTTGCCATTGCTGCCTTCCACGATTATGAGATTTGGCAGATGGACGTAAAAACCGCTTTTCTAAATGGAAATTTAGAGGAGTGTGTCTATATGGACCAGCCAGAGGGTTTCATTCAGAGTGGGAGCAGCGGAAAGGTGTGCAAGTTGCTTAAGTCCATCTATGGACTAAAGCAGGCATCGCGGAGTTGGAACATCTGTTTTGATGAGACGGTCAAGGAATTTGGCTTTATCAAAAATCCAGATGAACCATGCATCTATAGTAGATTTGTAGCGAGAACTGTAGTATTCCTCGTTTTATACGTGGATGACATTCTCTTAATAGAAAATGACATTCCTATGCTACAATCTGTCAAGGGGTTCTTGTCACACAGGTTCTCCATGAAAGACCTGGGTGATGCCTCATACATCCTGGGGATCCGGATCCATCGTGATAGATCCAAGAGGATATTAGGACTTTCACAGTCCAGGTACATCGACACCATACTGAAAAGATTCAGTATGGAAGATTCCAAGCGCGGTAACCTACCGGCTTGTCACGGGATCACCCTCTCTAAAGAGATGTCCCCCCAAGACTGATTTGGAGAGGGATCGCATGTCTATTATACCCTACGCTTCTGCGGTAAGCTCTATAATGTATGCGATGTTGTGTACCAGACCGGATGTAGCTTATGCACTGAGTGTGGTAAGCCGGTATCAGTCAAACCCTGGGGAGAAACACTGGATAGCGGTAAAGAACATTCTCAAGTACCTGAGAAGGACTAAGGAGATGTTCTTGGTGTATGGCGGAAAAGACCTCCAGATCGAGGCCTTTGCTGACTCCATCTTCCAGAGTGACAAGGATGATTCCAAGTCCATGTCGGGTTTTGTCTTTACCCTCAATGGAGGGGCGGTGTGTTGGAAGAGTTCCAAACAGGAAACCGTTGCAGACTCGACGATGGAAGCGGAATACATCGCTGCATCTGATGCCGTAAAAGAAGCTGTCTGGATGAGGAAGTTCTTGAAAGAACTTTAGGTGGTTCCGTCCATTGTTGACCCGATACCTCTGTATTGCGACAACAACGGGGCTATAGCTTTAGCAAAGGAACCCAGGTCCCATCAAAGATCCAGACACATCTTGAGGCGGTATCACCTGATCAGGGAGATCGTGGATCGCAAGGAGATCGAGGTTCGGAGGGTTGCTTCAGAAGAAAACACTGCAGATCCATTCACCAAGGCACTACCCCAGACTCAGTTCGAGCGGCTGATCGAGATGATAGGTCTTCGATACGCCAGTACATGGCCTTAGTGCAAGTGGGAGATTGTTAGTGTATATGCCCTAGAGGCCATTACTGTATCATACTAGTTTGTATATTACTTAATGGAAGATTGGGATATTCACCTTGTATAAACAATCTTGCTCAATATAGTAGTATGCTACTTGGTTTGTTTCTACTTCAATGTGTACATGTGTTTATTTTAGTATATCACCTATACGCATTAGTGGAGCCCTTAGGATCTTTGCTTGATTACCAGCGTTGTGATGGCAGTCACACTAGTGGGGGCTGGGTAATCTATAAGCACATCCTTATACAGGTCCCTAGTCGCAGGACTATCGAGACAGGGCATCGATACTCCGGAGTAGACTAGCGTATGCGCTTCTCATCCCAGTGTGGGAGATAGTCTGTCCCACAGCCATCAGTACGTCGTACTGGAGATAGTATACGGGTGCTCGTTGGGTTACGAGTACACTGGACAGGACTCGTCGGGAACTGACAGGTTGGTATTATACCTATCGTCAGTTATCAGTTCCCAGGTGACATGAGTACAGCTTAGTCCGCTGACTTGACACTGGCACTTCGCCTCGAGTGTGTTCCCACTGCACTTTAATCACTACCCTACCACGGCTCAAAGGAGTCGTGCAAATAGGTAATGGTTGGGTGCAGTCCCGAAGCACTTGGAGGCAGTGACGGTTAGACAGGATTCGTCTCTCCCGGTATTGGGGGTGGACATCGCGCTGTGTCTAGGAGAGCCATTACACGAGTAGTCCCTGGCCAGGGCAGGCGAGATATACTGGTAGGCTTCCAGTGTTATCTCAGGGTGTTTTGGGCTTCACTCCGACACGACTTGTACCGCTATTAGGGGACTGACGTTTGTCGCCCCCTAGGCCCGACATGCGATGTATCAGACGAACAGACCGGACTGTACGGAGACTGTCACATTCAGACTCAATAGGAGTTCAGATGGGGTTCACCTCGTCAGCCTTCTTATCAGCATCTACCTGGGGACCGTTACGCACAGCTAGTGCCGCTTGCGGTCTGTGGTTAAACCCACTGCCAGCGTAGTGTCGAGTCTTTAGAGTCCCACACAGAGGGCTATTCGCCTCTGGGCAAAACAGAGTAGAGGTCGCATGGTTTTGCGACAGGGTTCGTTCTCATCCGCGCACTTGTGCACGTTTGGAGTCCGGACGGATATTACTAGTAGGCTCTGGTTTGAGCCAGATACTGGTATACATTTTGGGGTTGATTTTATCTCATGGTATTCATGTTCCTCGGAACAAGAATGCGGGTGTGTATGCACAGTTGATTGAGGCAGAGGAAGAGGATTTTCATTAGGGTTTCGGAACGGGTGCGTATGCACAGTTGACAGTCGTCTTTTTCCAAACCCTAATGGAATTGTGATATATCAATTAATAATATTAATTGAATGAAATTGTGTCATGGTTGGTTTTTGTTGACTTGTTGACAATGGTTGAAGGTTTGACCATCATCATTACTTTGCAAAGATGCTCTTTGATTCTAGCAAAATTCATTTAAAGAATGTAATGATAATGGTCATTCCAAACCATCCATCAACTATTTCATTTTCTTATTATTGTTAATTGATAATTCTTTTCTTTTGTGATATGGTTGTAGAATGAGAAAAAGAGCTCATTCTATCATAACCTTTCTCTCTCCGCACTTCTTCTTCTTCCTCCTCTAGTTCAAGGAGAAACCTTCTCATGTGTTGAGAATCCCTCTCCTTGAGACAAAATCACCCCAAAGACACTCTCTACTCACTCTAGGGTTAGAGGTTTAGCAAGCCGAAGATCCTAGTTCACTCAAAGTTCGAGAAAGAGCCCGAAGGTTGAACCCTCAGGTGGATCCATCTTTGACGGAAGAAGGCGACGAGGAAAGAACCATCAACCCCTACAAAAGTTTCAAGACGAAGGAGTTCAAGTTAGGTATAACCTCCTTTCCGAGTAGCTAACTCTCTTTAGCATATTTGCTAGTTTTAGTTTAGGAAAAGATCCCAACTTTGTTAGTCCATGTTGCCCCATGCGCTAAAAATTTGATTTTTATACCGTTTCCGCCTCCCCGTAAGAACCGGGGGTCGCAACGTGGACTTACATTGTCTACTGTTCATAGACGGGCGGCACGTGCAGCTCGGGAGGCCAACGGTGAATCCGTCTCAGGTAATGTGTTTTTGAGGCTTTGTTGTCAAAGTTTTAAGCTATCAGTTCTTATATATCTTGTCCTGCAGGGCCGAGTCTTACTGGAGGAGCGGTGGCGAACGTCGAGCCTGAGGGGACGGTAGAGGAGGTAGCCGCTGAACCCGAGGCGACAGTAGGTGATATAACCATAGTTGCCGGGCCCGAGATAGTGGCTGACGAGACAGTCACGGCTGCCAGGCCCGAGATGACTACCAATGCCGAGCCTGAGGTGGCGGCGGGTGAGACGGCTACTATGGGCGAGCCTACGGCAGCGGTGGACGAGAGGGCTGCGACCGCTGAGCCCGAAGTGGTAGCGGGTGAGACGGCTGCTATGGTCGCTGAGCAAGAGATGGCCGCTCTTTCTCAAGAGTCGGGCGCCGCTCCGATCATCGCTTTCCCTGGTTAAGGTTCATTGTCGTCTTCCGGTGTCGCGAGCGTGACGACGGCTCCTGTAGAGTCGGGTGATGAGGCAACGGGAGGTGAGACTGTCCCAATGGAGGAGGAAGACGCCACCGTTGCATCAAGTAACGCCCTCGTTAGAGCTCTGGCTGGCGAATCTTCAGGTAAATCTTGGGCCACCGCCCTTCTTTTATTCTGCAATCTTTCCTTACAGGATTTATCTTGTTTCTAATGCAGGTGCGGCTAGTGCTGATGCCACGTTACCCGAGGGAGCACCGTCAGTTACCGCTCTGACGGTGACCACTTCTTTTCCTTCTCTCGCACCGTCGCAAATGCTGGAGATATGGATTTATGACCCACCAGTCTTATCTTGGCTACATAATTTATGTACTGACGTTGTACTATTGCGTCTTTGCAGGAGTCCTTTTTGACCACTTGTACCAGGTGCTGCATCCCCATTTCTCCTTCCCGTCGGAGCTTGCTTCATCCAGTGGCGCTGGTGAATATAGATTTCAATTAATGCTTTTTCTTTTACCGATAATGAAATTATTTCTGATTCTTCTTTGCCCTGATTGCAGTGCTACAGATTGAAGGAGGAAATGTGAGATCAATTGCGCCCCCGGTCCTCCCGGCTTTGCCACCTGCTGCAGCTGGTATAGTAAATTCCATTGTTCATGAATTTCTTATATTTCTAGATCCGTCATCTGATTGTAATTTGTTTTGCAGCTGTCGCTTCGACTCCGGTCCCTTTCGAGTCTCGCATTATGATGCCGGCAGGCCCATTCTCCAGACGTCCATCCTCAAAGGGTGCTACGATGAGTCTGAGTATGCTGAGCGGATGCGTCGAGGAGCTTGATGCAGAAGCTCCTACATCTGCCGCAGATTTCGCTGCCGAGGTCAATCTGATGCTGGCGACGCTTGTAAATTTCCATAATGAAGGCGTCGTCAACTCTTGGGTTAATCACTGCAAGGAGATCGAGGCCTGTCTGCATCAGCTTGAACTTATGCGTCCTGCTCCTGAGACCCAGGCTTTGAACTCCCAGCGGGCCGCATAGGTTGAGCAAAGTGTTCCGTTCCTTCGCCATTTCGAACGAGAGGCAACCCTTAAGCGAAAGGAACGTGAGGCGATTGCTGCTGAATTTTCCCAACTATGCGCTGAGGTTGCGGCTAATACCGCCCAGCTGAACACCATTTTTGAAAACCTTCAACGATGTATCTCAGACGGGCTGGTATTGAGACGAAAGCTCGACTCTATTGAGCGGGTTACGCAGAGTCGCGAAGCTGCGCAACGGGAAATTGATGAGAAGATTTCATCATGCGTGCAGCAAAGGACTCGAATCGAAGCGGAGCTAGCCACGGCGGCTGATTGTGAGAAGGCACTGAAAGAAGTGCGAGAGCAGCTTGCGGATTTGTTGAAGACGCTTCCTTCTCCATGAAAATTTTGTATCATTTGTAATTGTGAATAAAATGTATTTGTTTCTTTTATTCTTTAACACGATGTATTTTGTACTCAATTGAATGCATGAATAAAAGATACGCGTTCTTCATAATGTCTTGTGTCATTTCTCTGCTTTCTTCTTTCTTGCTGTATTGTTTGTCATGTGATTTTAGCAAGTGCGGTCTGTAGATAGCGTATAGCTGTCAGTCTTAGGCTCTTTGTAGAGTGGCGATGGCTTAGAAAACAGGGTTAGGATCTGTCACCTAAGTCTTTTCAACTTTATGAGCCGTGAGGGTCTCATAAAGTATTTTCTCCCTATGGGTCGAGAAGATCCCGTAGGTGCGTTTTCTCCTCAGGAATCGTGAGGATTCCTAAGTGTGTTTTCTCTTGAGAGTCGTAAGGATCTCACAAGAGAATTTACTCCCTTACGAGTCGTGAGGACCCACAAGTGATGGGTGAAGTTGCTCTTATCCGCATTTCATGGAGTCAGGGGTTGCTCTGGATGCTTCCCACGGTTTCACTGCCGTGTTTGGCGAGGACTAGGCTCCGCTCTGGATGTTTTCCAGGATACAGTAGTTTAAGGATATCACGGTCGAGGTTAAGGACATCATAGTCCGTGGATTTAAGGACTCTACAGCCCGTTGTTAGTTTTAAGACATCACGGTCGAGGTTAAGGACATTATAGTCCGTGGGTTTAAGGACTCCACAGTCCGATGTTAGTTTTAAGACATCACGGTCGAGGTTAAGGACATCATAGTCCGTGGATTTAAGGACTCCACAGTCCGATGTTAGTTTTAAGACATCACGGTCGAGCTTAAGGACATCATAGTCCGTGGATTTAAGGACTCCACAGTCCGTGAAACGTGTGGTTGTTGGGACCCGTCACCTTTTTGAAGACGTTGAGGAATTACAACGACAAATATCAAAGGAGTGAAAAGATGTACCCTTGAACCAAGGTAAAATTAGTGTAAAATCGTTGGGGTTGATTGTTAGTTTTAAGACATCACGGTCGAGGTTAAGGACATCATAGTCCGTGAGTTTAAGGACCTCACAGTCCGACGTTAGTTTTAAGACATCACGGTCAAGGTTAAGGACATCATAGTCCATGGATTTAAGGACTCTACAGTCCGATGTTTGCTCTGGATGCTTCCCACGGGTTCACTGCCGTGTTTGGCGAGGACCAGGCTCCGCTCTGGATGCTTCACACGGGTTCACTGCCGTGCTCTGCGAGGACCAGGATCCGCTCTGGACGTTTTCCACGGGGTCAGAAGTGACGTTATCCGCGTTCCATGTGACCAGGAATTTTGCTCTAGATACTTCCCACGGGTTCACTGCCGTGTTTGGCGAGAACTAGGCTCCGCTCTGGATGCTTCACACGAGTTCACTGTCGTGCTCTGCGAGGACCAGGATCCGCTCTGGATGTTTTCCACGGGGTCAGAAGTGACGTTATTCGCGTTCCACGTGACCAGGAATTTTGCTCTATATGCTTCCCACGGGTTCACTGCTGTGTTTGGCGAGGACTAGGCTCCGCTCTGGATGCTTCACACGGGTTCACTGCCGTGCTCTGCGAGGACCAGGATCTGCTCTGGACGTTTTCCACGGGGTCAGAAGTGACGTTATCCGCGTTCCACGTGACCAGGAATTTTGCTCTAGATGCTTCCCACGGGTTCACTGCCGTGTTCGGCGAGGACTAAGCTCTGCTCTGGATGCTTCACACGGGTTCACTGCCGTGCTCTGCGAGGACCAGGATCCGCTCTGGACGTTTTCCACGGGGTCAGAAGTGACGTTATCCGTGTTCCATGCGACCAAGAATTTTTCTCTAGATGCTTCCCACGGGTTCACTGCCGTGTTCGGCGAGGACTAGGCTTCGCTCTGGATGCTTCACACGGGTTCATTGCCGTGCTCTGCGAGGACCAGGATCCGCTCTGGACGTTTTCTACGGGGTCAGAAGTGACGTTATCCGTGTTCCATATGGCCAGGAATTTTTGCTCTAGATGCTTCCCACGGGTTCACTGCCGTGTTCGGCGAGGACTAGGCTCTGCTCTGGATGCTTCACACGGGTTCACTGCCATGCTCTGCGAGGACCAGGATCCGCTCTGGACGTTTTCCACGGGGTCAGAAGTGACATAATCCGTGTTCCACGTAGCCAGGAATTTTGCTCTAGATGCTTCCCATGGGTTCACTGCCGTGTTCGGCGAGGACTAGGCTCCGCTCTGGATGCTTCATACGGGTTCACTGCCGTGCTCTGCGAGGACCAGGATCCGCTCTGGACGTTTTCCACGGGGTCAGAAGTGATGTTATCCGCGTTCCACGTGACCAGGAATTTTGCTGATTATGTCCGTATTTCACGGAGTTGGGATTTGACTCTCGGTCATCTGTATACCGTCGAGTCATGGAACTAGGAGTTGCCGCTGTTCCGCTTTGTTTGATGTTGTGTCTGCTGGGACAAGTTTTGAGATGATTTCCAGGCTATCTGTGACTCATCGAAATTTGGCTTCTTTTTCTGATGAAACCTAGGAGAGGAGGAGTGCAATTCCTTCTTTGTTCGCGCCCCTGGATTGTATACAGGGATTGATGTAACATCGCCTGTAGGGCGTAAATTTCATTTTATATTTTTATTTTATTTCTTTCCGCGATGCTCTATCATTTCAGCTTTTATATCGCGAAGGTCGCGATTGCCCAATCATTTCGGCTATTTTTCACGTTGTCCAATCATTTCGGCTATATATTTTATTTTTACTCGCTGTTTTTTATTGCGAGTTACCCAATCATTTCGGCTATTTTTAATGCATACAATTTTACTTGCTGATTTTGTTGCAAGTTGCCCCATCATTTCGGCTATTTGGTATGCATGTGAAGCTTGCTGGCTTTCCGCTGCAAGCTTGGGATTAGACACCGATTTCGGCATCAGCACCTCTACAACTGGGATATTGCCAGGAGCGAATCATCATTTGCCTCTGTCGATGTCGAACAAAGGTGGCTTAGTAAACAGGGTTAGGGTCTTGTCGCCTAAGGCTTTTGACTTCATGAGCCGTAAGGGTCTCACAAAGGTATTTCTCCCTACAAGTCGTGAGGATCTCGTAGGTGTGTTTTCTCCTTAGGAATCGTAAGGATTCCTAAGTGCATGATCCCCTGTAAGTCGTAAGGATCTTACAAAAGAGTTTTCTCCTTATAAGTCGTGAGGAATTACAAGGGTTGTTCATGTTAGTGTATATGCCCTAGAGGCCATTACTGTATCATACTAGTATGTATATTACTTGATGGAAGCTTGGGATATTCACAGTTGTACAGACAATCTTGCTCGAAATAGTAGTATGCTACTTGGTTTGTCTCTGCTTTAATGTGTACATGTGTGTTTCTTTATTATATCACCTTTACGCATTAGTAGAGCCCTTAGGATCTTTGCTTGATTATCGGCGTTGTGATGGCGATCACACTCGTGGGGGCTGGGTAATCCACAAGCACATCCTTATACACGTCCCCAGTCATGGGATTATCAAGACAGGGCATCGATACTCCGGAGTAGACTAGCGTATGCGCTTCTCATCCCAGCATGGGAGACGGTCTGTCCCACAGCCGTCAGTACATCGTACTTGAGATAGTACGCGGGTGCTCGTTAGGTTACGAGTACACTGGACAGGACTCGTCGGGAACTGATGGTTGGTATTATACCTATTGTCAGTTATCAGTTCCCAAGTGACATGAGTACAGCTTAGTCCGCTGACTTGACACTGTCACTTCGCTTCAAGTGTGTTCCCACTGTTCTTTGATTACTGCCCTACTACGATTCTACTGAGTCGTGCAAACAGGTAGTAGTTGGGTGCAGTCACGAAGCACTTGGAGACAGTGACGGTTAGACAGGATTCATCTCTCCCGATATTGGGGGTTGACATCGCGCTGTGTCTAGGAGAGCCATTACACGAGTAGTCCCTGGCCAGGGCAAGCGAGATATACTGGTAGGTTTCCAGTGTTATCTCAGGGTGTACTGGGCTTCACTCCGACACGACTTGTACCGCTATTAGGGGACTGACGTTTACCGCCCCCCTAGGCCCGCCATAAGATGTATCAGACGAACAGACCGGACTATACGGAGATTGTCACATACAGGCTCAGTAGGAGTTCGGTTGGGTTTACCTCATCGGCCTTCTTATCGACATCTACCTGGGGACCGTTACGTACAGCTAGTGCCGCTTGCGGTCTGTGGTTAAACCCACTGCCAGCGTAGTGTCGAGTCTTTAGAGTCCCACACAGAGAGTTTCCCTGCACTGAGCGAAACGTGTAGAGGCCGTATGGTTTTACGGCAGGGCTGCGATCACTTACGTACACTTGTGTGCGTGTGGTGTTCGGGTAGGCAGTACTAGTGGGCTTTGGTTTAAGCCGGATCCTAGTATTGCATGGATGGATTTGTTTTGTCTTCTTTGCATCCGCATTCTACGGAATGCGGATGCAGGTGTGTATGCACAATTTTCCGGAGCGATGAAGGAGGAGGTGCCTCATCAGGGTTTTGGCAGTTGGTTCGGCCAAAACCGTTATGTGGCAGGCTCATTAGGGTTTTGACAGTTGATTCGGTCAAAACCATTTTGAGGCAGACTCATTAGGGTTTTGACAGTTCGTTTGGTCAAAACCATTATGAGCCGTGGACATCATTTACTAATCCTTTTAGTGATAATTTTATGATGGCTAATTGCATTGACCATTTGACCCCGTTGACCTCTCTTGACTTTGTTGACCGGTTGACCGTGTTGACCATTGACTTTTAAGAGGGATCTACACTCTTCTTTTCATTTTCTTTTTCTTTTGGATTATGATAATGGTCATTTCAATGTAGCCATCAACTTTATCTTGATAGGATTTGTAATGATGGTTTTAGTGCATTATTGGAACCATGGTTAATTTCTTTAGTTCATAATTTCTTTCTCATTCTCTCTCTTGCCTTTTCAAGTGAGAAGAAAAAGAAATGAACCATGGTTGCTAGCTCCTCCTTCTTCTTCCTCCTCTTGATTCATCTTTTGATCTCATGTGTTGAGAGATAAAGATCCCACAAAGACAAAACCATCCCTTTATCACTTCTACACAACCTAGGGCTTCTAGATTAGCTATCTCTTTACCCTAATTACCTCGGCTCGAGGTGGAGCTCGGTGTACATCTCTCGGGTGGATCTTCTTCGACTTAAGGAGGCCGCGAAGGTGACCAAAGTCCGGATCAAGCCTCGGAGCAAGCAAGGAGAAGAACAACAAGAAGAGAAGGAGTTCAAGTTGAGGTATAACCCCTAACCGAGTAGATAAATCTCTAGTTAGGATGCTAGTGTGTTGTTTAGCAAAGATCCGGCTTTTACGGTCCATGTTACCAAGTCCAGAAAAAAATTTGTTTTACCGTTTCCGCAATCCCGAAAGTACCGGGAGAGGTAACGTGGACCTAACAGTGGTATCAGATCCTAACTAAACACACCCTAGCATGTTAGCAAAGTATTTAGAATTTCGACCGGACGAAAAACCGCAAAACACCCCGGAAATTTCAAGTTTCTGCCGATTTTCAGATCTGTTCCAAAATTAATAAATCATACACTAAAAATCGGCTCAGGCTTTTTATAGAATACTGAAGAAAAATGGTCACCTAACTCGGTTAAAGCGTCGCGGTTCCGCGGCCTAAGCTTGCTTATGCTGCGGAACCGCAGCCGAGTTAACTCGGTTGGCGATTTTCTTTTCTGCAGTATTCTTATATGGGTATTTTGGGATTTTTGAAATATGATTTTTCTGCCCAGATTTTCCAGAAAGCAAAATTTGTTTTTGGGGCTTAAAAATCCGTATTTTTTGGTTGATGTTCTGTAGACTTTGGCTAATGGTTATATCTGTAATGTTATTTGTGTATTGAACGTCTACTAATCGCTATACATCGATTAGTGGGGGTTATACATATCTGTGATCTGTGTTATTGATGGATTGTGTATATGAACTCGTTGGATTGTCGCGGATGAATAGCCGGGGTGGATGTGAGATGGGAGTTTCTTTTTCTTTCATTCATGTAATAAATTTGTAAATTGATGTAATATTATTTGTTTGGCCGCACAACCGGGTCGGGGTTGTAGCCGTCATTGTATAATTCTTTTTACTGTTTTTGCTCCTAGGATAGACCCATGGAGGGGGTGCACAGACTACCGGGTATCTTGAAGTGCCGAGTGGCCTACTCACGGCGTTGAGGGAGGTTGCTTCGCTTCGGGTACTTGGCAGGTAGTTTGCCGCACCCGTAGGGGTCTTGGGTGGGGTATTGGCTATTCATCGCGACCGTGTAATCCGCTTTTCGTTGCAGGCTCGAACGAATCGCGGGTTCCTAGTATATCCAAAGTGTTCATCTGTGATCTGGATTGGCTATCATTGCTATATATCTATATATAATAACTATTTAGGCGTTGCTTATGTTTTACAGCCGCGCTAGCCCAGCTCCCGCTCTGTCGTTAGTTAAGTAACCTAACGGGTGATGACGGGGCCCCGTGACGAATGCGAATGGCATAAGCGTACGTCATATTTTGGTTGTTTTCTGCAATGGTAGGATTTAAATGATGGGACGCATTAAAAGAACTAATGCAAGAAAATAAACCTAAAAGACGTTGTTGGAACAAGTTTTTCAAAAAGCTGTTATTGCAAGGACGTTCATTTTTGTTTTGCATCGCGGTATTCGGTTATGAATGCCCAGCACCTCATTCGACGAGGCAAGGGCCGAGATCCCCTCATCGGGAGTGACCCCTTGGACAAAAGTTTGCGTCAGGGCGATAACTTCATTATAGTCAATCATTCTTGCTTTGCATCGAGGTATTCATCTTATGAATGCCCAGCACCTCACTCGACGAGGAAAGAGCCGAGATCCCTTCACAGGGAGTGACCTCTTTAGCAAAAATTTTCGTCACTATATTTTCAAAAATATGTATCACGTTCCTTCAGCGATATCAAGTTCATTACGTTAACGGGTTTTTCGCCAAAAACCCAGCCGTAGCCCTCCGTCGTTTCTTATAAGTTATACTTAGTATTCGTGCTGCGTTTGTTGACTGTGTCAAGGCGCAGTGAAAGGTAGCTAAGTGTTGCTTATTTGCTGGATACAATGTGATTGGTTAGGACATTTGTGTAACCTTGTTGACTGTGTCAAGGGTTATGTAGGTGGGTTTAATGCAATCAAGATAACGACGGGATGAACTTGACTAGGACTCTTTGATTTGTTGACTGTGTCAAGATCACTTGGGTCCTAGGGAAAAAAACCACATCGGGAGTTTCTAAAGAAACTGAAACTTGCAGATTTAGCATACCTTCTGGAGTGTGGTGACTAGAGTGGATTCCATCTAGGTCATCATACAATGATAGTTGGATCCCGATCCCACTGATGAGTTGGATTACTTTCGGGAGATTACTTTCACTTAACGATCAATGCTATAAACCTAGTATGTGTCTAGAAAGGTGTTAGCGGGGTAACGCCCCCAGGGAAAAGAGGTTCTTAAATTAAGGAACTTCGCGAAAGCGTTGGAAAACCTCCCTCGAAGTACCGACACTAGCCTGGCTGAAAGATTAAGCATGTATTGTGACGTGAATTAAATCCCGACTAGTTCTTCTTTTAAAAGGTTTTAAGAAGAATTTGAGGAAACAGTGGGAGACATCCTGGTTAGATAAACTAATAAACCAATCTAATCTTGCAAGAGCGCACGCTGAGTGTTTCTTTTCTCTCTCTCCAGGTAGCAACCATTTCACGCCCTAATCAAGATAATAAAATGTATCGCTTGACCGATCCGAATTCTTATTCGGGGCTGGGGAACATTGGTTCAGCTCTAACTTATGACAACAGTCATAAGTATGAGCAAGGGAAAGGGGATTGTATGGATTCCCAGGATACCCAGTTGAAGAAGAAGCATGGTTTTGCATCTACTTCAGGTGTTCTTGTAATTGAGAATTGTTTTACGGTCAGCCCTACCTCCTGGGTACTTGATACCGGATCAGGATCTTATATCTGTAATTTATTGCAGGGACTGAGAAAAAGTAGGAAAGTTGCACCGGGTGATATGTCGCTCAGAGTAGCGAACGGAGCACAAGTTAATGCGGCAGCCGTCGGTGAATATCACCTAGTATTGCCAAATGGCAAGACTATGATTTTGAACGATTGCTACTATGTACCCTCCATGGTTTGCAACATCATATCAGTTTATTTACTCGATAAAGATGGATATAACTTTGTTCTTGATAGAAATATCATGAACATTTACCTTCATAAGGTACTGGTTGCAGAGGGTACACTGTGTAATGGTATCTACGTTCTGAATCATAATACAGTTCTCAATATACAAAACACACGCAAGAGGAAGAATTCAAATACGAATGAATCCTACTTGTGGCATTGTAGACTTGGTCATATCGGAGAGAAAAGACTGAATAAGTTGCATAAAGATGGACTCTTGGATGCGTTCGAGTTTTCACCTTATGAAACTTGTCAGTCTTGTCTCAAAGGGAAGATGACCAAATCTCCGTTCACCGGACATGGAGAAAGAGCAACCGAGCTCTTGGGACTCATACATAGTGATGTATGCGGTCCGATGTCTATACATGCAAGGGGTGGGTTCTCGTACTTCATCTCATTCACTGACGATCTCTCTAGGTTCGGATATGTGTATCTGATGAAACACAAATCTGAAGCTTTTGAGAAATTCAAGGAATTTAGAAACGAAGTGGAGAACCAGACTGGCAAAAGTATCAAGATCCTCCGGTCTGACAGGGGAGGGGAGTACTTAAGCACGGAATTCCTAGATTACTTAAAAGAGAATGGTATTCTCTCTCAGCTTACTCCTCCTTATACACCACAGCACAACGGTGTTTCGGAGCGGAGGAATCGTACCCTATTGGATATGGTTCGCTCCATGATGAGTAGTGCTGAGTTACCTCTTTCATTCTGGGGATATGCACTTCAAACTGCAGCACATCTATTGAATCAAGTTCCATCCAAATCCGTGCCTAAGACTCCGTATGAAATATGGAGTGGTAAGAGTTTGTATCTTAAACGTATTAAGATTTGGGGTTGCCCAGCTTATGTCAAAAAGCAGAACCCAGACAAACTTGAGGCACGGGCCGTTTTGTGTAAGTTTTTGGGATACCCAAAAGATTCAAGTGGGTATCTATTCTACCATGCAGAGGAACAGAAGATAATTGTTTCAAGAAATGCCACATTTTTAGAAAAAGAATTTCTTGTTAAAAACGTTAGTGGCAGCATGGTAGAACTGGATGAAATTCCAGAAACACAAGCTTTAACAAAAGATTTGGTGGAACCGCTAGATTCAGTTACAACCAACGAACCTCAGCCACTCCGCAGATCTGGTAGGATTTCTCATCCGCCCGAGAGATACTACGGTTTTCTTATAGACGGGGATCGAGAGGATTGCATCTTGGAAGAAGATGACCCTACCAGTTTCAGGCAGGCCATTATCAGTAGGGACTCTGATAAGTGGCAGGAAGCAATACAATCCGAAATGGAGTCCATGTACGCCAATAAAGTGTGGACCTTGGATATTGCTCCACCTGGGGTAAAACCCGTTGGATGCAAATGGATCTACAAAAGGAAACTTGGTGTGGATGGGTAGGTGGAAACCTATAAAGCTAGACTCGTTGCAAAAGGTTTTCGTCAAAGACCTGGTTTGGACTATGACGAAACTTTTTCTCCGGTGTCTATGCTCAAATCCATTCGGATCCTACTTGCCATTGCTGCCTTCCATGACTATGAAATCTGGCAGATGGATGTTAAAACGGCTTTCCTAAACGGTCGTTTGGAAGAGTGCGTTTACATAGATCAACCAGAAGGTTTCGTAGACAGTGGGAGCAGCGGGAAGGTGTGCAAGTTGCTTAAATCCATTTATGGATTAAAGCAGGCATCGCGGTGCTGGAACATCTGTTTTGATGAGGCAATCAAGGAATTTGATTTCATCAAGAACGAAGATGAACCCTGTGTTTATAAGAAGATTGTAGGATGAACTGTCGTATTCCTAGTCTTGTACGTGGACGACATTCTTTTGATAGGAAATGACATTTCTATGCTACAATCGGTCAAGCTATTTTTGTCACAAAGGTTTTGCATGAAGGACCTGGGTGATGCCTCGTACATTCTGGGGATCAAGATCTATAGAGATAGATCCAAGAGACTACTGGGACTTTCGCAGTCTAGGTACATAGAGACCGTACTAAAGAGATTTAGTATGGAGGATTCCAAGCGCGGTAACATACCCGCATTGCACGGAATTACCCTCTCCAAGAAGATGTCTCCTAAGACTTACGAGGAGAGGGTTCGCATGAGCACTATACCCTACGCTTCGGCGGTAGGATCTATAATGTATGCGATGCTATGTACAAGACCAGATGTAGCTTACGCGCTGAGCGCGGTAAGCCGGTATCAGTCAGACCCAGGTGAGGACCACTGGAGAGCAGTGAAGAACATTCTCAAGTACCTGAGAAGGACTAAGGAGATGTTCCTGGTTTACGGTAATGGAGACCTCAGGGTCGAGTCCTTTACCGATTCAAGCTTTCAGAGTGACAAAGATGATAGCAAGTCTGTCTCGGGTTTTGTGTTTACCCTCAACGGAGGGGCGGTATGTTGGAGGAGTTATAAACAGGATACCGTCGCAGACTCGACGATGGAGGCTGAATACATTGCTACAAGCGATGCCGCAAAAGAGGCGGTCTGGATGAAGAAGTTCATTAGTGAACTTCAGGTGGTTCCGTCCATTGTTGACCCAATACCTTTGTATTGCGATAACAATGGGGCTATAGCTTTAGCGAAGGAACCAAGGTCCCATCAGAAATCCAGGCACATCTTAAGGCGGTATCACCTGATCATGGAGATCATTGATTGCCAGGAGATCGAGGTGCGGAGAGTGGACACAAAGGACAACACAGCGGACCCATTCACGAAGGCCTTACCCCAGACTCAGTTCGAGCGGCTGATCGAGATGATAGGTCTTCGATACGCCAGTACATGGCCTTAGTGCAAGTGGGAGATTGTTAGTGTATATGTCCTAGAGGCCATTACTGTATCATACTAGTATGTATATTACTTGATGGAAGCTTGGGATATTCACAGTTGTACAGACAATCTTGCTCGAAATAGTAGTATGCTACTTGGTTTGTCTCTGCTTTAATGTGTACATGTGTGTTTCTTTATTATATCACCTTTACGCATTAGTAGAGCCCTTAGGATCTTTGCTTGATTACCGGCGTTGTGATGGCGATCACACTCGTGGGGGCTGGGTAATCCACAAGCACATCCTTATACACGTCCCTAGTCATGGGATTATCGAGACAGGGCATCGATACTCCGGAGTAGACTAGCGTATGCGCTTCTCATCCCAGCATAGGAGACGGTCTGTCCCACAGCCGTCAGTACATCGTACTTGAGATAGTACGCGGGTGCTCGTTAGGTTACGAGTACACTGGACAGGACTCGTCGGGAACTGATGGTTGGTATTATACCTATCGTCAGTTATCAGTTCCCAAGTGACATGAGTACAGCTTAGTCCGCTGACTTGACACTGTCACTTCGCCTCAAGTGTGTTCCCACTGTTCTTTGATTACTGCCCTACCACGATTCTACCGAGTCGTGCAAACAGGTAGTAGTTGGGTGCAGTCACGAAGCACTTGGAGACAGTGACGGTTAGACAGGATTCATCTCTCCCGGTATTGGGGGTTGACATCGCGCTGTGTCTAGGAGAGCCATTACACGAGTAGTCCCTGGCCAGGGCAAGCGAGATATACTGGTAGGTTTCCAGTGTTATCTCAGGGTGTACTGGGCTTCACTCCGACATGACTTGTACCGCTATTAGGGGACTGACGTTTACCGCCCCCTAAGCCCGCCATGCGATGTATCAGACGAACAGACCGGACTGTACGGAGATTGTCACATACAGGCTCAGTAGGAGTTCGGATGGGTTTACCTCATCGGCCTTCTTATCGACATCTACCTTGGGACCGTTACGTACAGCTAGTGCCGCTTGCGGTCTGTGGTTAAACCCACTGCCAGCGTAGTGTCGAGTCTTTAGAGTCCCACACAGAGAGTTTCCCTGCACTGAGCGAAACGTGTAGAGGCCGTATGGTTTTACGACAGGGCTGCGATCACTTACGTACACTTGTGTGCGTGTGGTGTTCGGGCAGGCAGTACTAGTGGGCTTTGGTTTAAGCCGGATCCTAGTATTGCACGGATGGATTTGTTTTGTCTTCTTTGCATCCGCATTCTACGGAATGCGGATGCAGGTGTGTATGCACAGTTTTCCGGAGCGATGAAGGAGGAGGTGCCTCATCAGGGTTTTGGCAGTTGGTTCGGCCAAAACCGTTATGTGGCAGGCTCATTAGGGTTTTGACAGTTGATTCGGTCAAAACCATTTTGAGGCGGACTCATTAGGGTTTTGACAGTTCGTTTGGTCAAAACCATTATGAGCCGCGGTCATCATTTACTAATCCTTTTAGTGATAATTTTATGATGGCTAATTGCATTAACCATTTGACCCCGTTGACCTCTCTTGACTTTGTTGACCGGTTGACCGTGTTGACCATTGACTTTCAAGAGGGATATACACTCTTCTTTTCTTTTTCTTTTTCTTTTGGATTATGATAATGGTCATTTCAATGTAGCCATCAACTTTATCTTGATAAGATTTGTAATGATGGTTTTAGTGCATTATTGGAACCATGGTTAATTTCTTTAGTTCATAATTTCTTTCTCATTCTCTCTCTTGCCTTTTCAAGTGAGAAGAAAAAGAAATGAACCATGGTTTCTAGCTCCTCCTTCTTCTTCCTCCTCTTGATTCATCTTTTGATCTCATGTGTTGAGAGATAAAGATCCCACAAAGACAAAACCATCCCTTTATCACTTCGACACAACCTAGGGCTTCTAGATTAGCTATCTCTTTGCCCTAGTTACCTCGGCTCGAGGTGGAGCTCGGTGTACATCTCTCGGGTGGATCGTCTTCGACTCAAGGAGGCCGCGGAGGTGACCAAAGTCCGGATCAAGCCTCGGAGCAAGCAAGGAGAAGAATAACAAGAAGAGAAGGAGTTCAAGTTGAGGTATAACCCCAAACCGAGTAGATAAATCTCTAGTTAGGATGCTAGTGTGTTGTTTAGCAAAGATCTGGCTTTTACGGTCCATGTTACCAAGTCCAGAAAATTTTTTGTTTTACCGTTTCCGCGACCCAGAAAGTACCGGGAGAGGTAACGTGGACCTAACAGTTCATCGTGCTAACATATCCCTAGTCATGGATAGGACTTGGTTAGGGAAATGTTTATTTGCGCCCATGGATTGTATACAAGGGTCGGCATTGAGCCGCTTGTAGGTCAGTATCGGAGGTTGTAAGGGTTGCTTAAGAACAGGTTCAGGTCTCTGTAACTTAAGACTTTCAAATCTTATGAGCCGTGAGGGTCCCATAAGAGAGTTCTCCTTACGAGTCGTGAGGATCTCGCAAGTGTAATTTCTCCTTAGGAATCGTGAGGATTCCTAAGTGTATTGCTCCCTTGTGAGTCATAAGGATCTCACACAGGTGGTTTCGCTTTACAAGGTCGAGAGGACCCTGTAAGTGTCTTTTAACGAGGTCGTGCTCTTTCGGGTTTTCACAAACACTCGCCAGTAGCCCTACTGTTTTTACTCACGGAGCCCTTTCGGGTTTTCATCCGTGCCCATTTTGCTTATGGACATACCGTTTTCTCTCGTCTTTTTTTTACTTTTATATTATTGTTTTTATATAACGAGGTTGCGTCCTTTCGGCTTTTCACAAACACTCATCGGTAGCCCTGCTGTTTTTACTCACGGAGCCCTTTCGGGTTTTCATCCGTGCCCATTTTGCTTATGGACATACCGTTTTTATTTTTATTTCATTTATATATTTTTTTATCTCATCTTCGGGATGATGCAATCCGCCATAGCTTCCTGACATCTCGGTCAACAGCTAGTTTTAGGACATAGTGGTCCGTCATTAGTTTAAGGATGTTTCGGTCCGCTGTTAGTTTAAGGACGTTTCGGTCCGTTAACCAGCTACTACTTATAGAGTTTTGGGCTTAGGAAGATAGCGAGCGGACATAGTCGTTGTCATCTATCATTGACCTAGGTCGTAACTCGTTAGGCGTAGTATTTCTTCAGGAAGCGGCCGTTTATCGGTCTGAAAGGTCTTTCGCCATGCATGTCCATGAGTAGATAGGCTTCACCCTGGTAGACCTTGTCTATGATGTACGAGCCTTCATAGTTCGGCTCGAATTTTCCCCGCTTGGCGCGATTGGGGATCATAGGTCTTTTGATTACCAGCACGAGTTCGCCCTGGCGGAATGTTCTCGGCCTAGTTAATCTTTCGTAGGAGCGCGTCATCTTTGCTTTATAAGCTTCCAGATTTTGTTGCGCTATGAGCCGGGTTTCATCGAGGGCATCAAGCACCTCGAGCCGAAGGTGAGCATTCTCTTCGTCCGTTAGCTCGTAATGAACTGCCACTCGTAGAGAGGGTAACTCTATCTCGAGGGGGAGTACTGCTTCTGTACCGAATACCAACGCGTACGGTGTTGTGTTCGTGGCCGTCTTAAACGTAGTTCGATATGCCCAGAGAGCTTCTTGCAGTCTCTCGTGCCAGTCCTTCTTATTTCGGGACACCGTCTTCTTCACGATCTTTGTTAAGGTTTTGTTGAGAGCCTCAGCTAGACCGTTAGCTCGGGGATTATAGACTGATGAATATCTCCAGTCTATGTTGTGCTGTTGTGCGAAGCGGCTGATCTTGTGGCTTTTGTAGGCTGTCCCGTTATCGGATATGATTCGTCTCGGAGTTCCAAACCGATAAATGACGTGTGTCTTGAATAAATGGAGGATATTCTCCGTCTTCACTTCCTTCAGCGGTACTGCTTCTGCCCATTTGGAGAAGTAATCAGTCGTCGCTAAAATGAATTGATGTCCCCTGGACGATGCTGGTTCGATGGGGCCGATTATGTCAGTTCCCCACATTTCGAACGGCCAGGTAGCCACTGTCGGGTGTAGTGGATTTGGGTGCTGATGGATAAAGTCCCCATGAATTTGGCACGAATGGCATTTCTTCGCATACTCAAGACAGTCCTGGATCATCGTGGGCCAATAGTAACCCATCCGTTTAATCTTCAACTTCATCTTCGGTTCGACTTGGTGAGAACCGCAGAGCCCGTCGTGAACTTCTTAGACAACTCTTCTTGCTTTGTCAGGTCCCAGGCATCTTAACCACAGAGAATCAAATGACCTCTTGTACAGAGTATCATTGACGAAGGCGAAAGACAGAGCTCGTTTCATGAGCTGATGTCTTGAGGACGCATCTTCAGGTGTTCGACGGGATTTGAAGTAGTCTATAAAGACTTCTCTCCAATCCTCAACCGTTTCTTGGTCTTTTATTTGCATAGCCATTTGCTCAGTCACTCCCTTTTCTTCGGACGACTCCGGAGATATTTTTGCTGGCGCGAGAACCCGACGGCTTTGCACAACGATCCTCACGTCATCGAGGTTCTCATCAGCCAGTTCTTTAGCGAGCTTGGCTAACGCGTCCGCCTTGCTATTTTCTACCCACGATATGCTTTCCAGCATGTAGGAGGGGATTTGAGTCAGCAGTTGTTGTACTCTCTCTCCATATTTCACCAGTTCTGGTTTGCACGTTTGGTAGTCACCGTTTACTTGACTGAAGACCAATTGAGAGTCTCCGTATATAAGGAGGTTCTCAATTCCCATGTCGATGGCGATCTCGAGACCCGCTATCAACGCTTCATACTCGGCTTCATTGTTTGTCCCCGGCTCTGTCAAGAAGAAGGTGAATCGCATTATCCCTCCTTGTGGGGTCACGAAGATAAGGCCTACCCTGATTTGATTATAGGCGTGTTCTGTCTGCGTTTCTTCATAGAAGATGCTCCATCAAAATAGAGTTCCCACCGGGTACCACTTCCGTCGATCGCATCAAATGCATGTTCGTCTGGCAGTTCGCAATTCAAGGGGGAATCAGCCGGTATCGGATGCTCAGCGAGGAAGTCGGCGATAGCCTGGCCTTTCACTGCCTTGAGGGGACGATATGTTATCGAGAATTCCATCAAAAGCAGGGCCTACTTAGCGAGTCGCCCTGTCAATATGGCTTTTGACATCAAATATTTGAGAGGGTCCACCTTCGATATGAGACAGACTTCATGTGCCAACGCATAGTGCCTGAGCTTCGTTATCGCGAAGATCAACGCCAGGCAGTGTTTTTCGATGGGAGAGTAATTACTTTCTGCCCCCAGTAGAACTCGACTCAAGTAATAGAGAGCTCTTTCTTTCCCTTGGTCGTTCTCTTGTGCCCATAATGCGCCTAAGGAACCTTCGAGGGCTGTTGTATAAAGAATAAGGGGCTTTCTCTTGACCAGAGCGGCTAGCACCGGCGGATTCTGCAGATATTGCTTGATTTCGTCCAGCGCGCCTTGGCATTTGTGATCCCAGACGAACGGGGTCCCCTTTTTCATCAAGTGACTGTAGGGGCGGCACTTTCCAGAGAGATTGGCTATAAATCGCCGGATATATGCAAGCTTTCCTTGGAGAGACCGCAGCTGCTTGAGAGTCCTTGGCAGAGGCATTTCCATGATCGCCTTGATCTTTGACGGATCTATCTCGATACCTCGGTGTCAGACGATGAATCCTAAGAATTTGCCCGAGGAAACTCCAAATGCGCACTTGAGAGGATTCATCTTCAAGTTGTATTGCCGAAGGCGTTGAAATACGATCTTCAGATGTTCGAGATGTTCATCGTATGATTTGCTTTTAACCACGAGGTCGATGTAGCATTCGACGATTTCATATATAAGGTCATCGAAGATCTTCGTCATGGCCCTCTGATAGGTGGCACCGGCGTTCTTTAGACCGAAGGGCATCACCTTGTAGCAGAATATACCCAAAGGGGTCCGAAAAGAAGTATGCTTCTAGTCTTCGGGATGCATCTTTATATGATTGTATCCCGACGATCCGTCCATAAAGGAGAAAACTTCGTGAGTGGACGTATTGTCTATCATTAGCTCAGTAACCGGTACTGGGAAATCATCCTTCGGGCAGGCTTTATTGAGATCCCGAAAGTCCACGCAGATGCGCACCATCCCATTTTTCTTCATCACCGGGACGATGTTGGCGATCCAGTCAGGATACTGAACTTCCTGGATGAAGCCAGAGTCGATCAGCTTCTTGACCTCGGCATTGATACTCATCTCAAGCTTGAGCCGCATTCTTTTCGGCGCTTGCTTGACTGGCTTGGCGTCCGGGGATATTGCCAATTTGTGGACACAATCTCTGGATCTAATCCTGGCATTTCGGAATAGTTCCATGCGAAGCAATCTCTATGCTGCATAAGCACGTCTTTTAACGCAGCCACCCTTTCTTCAGACAGCAACTCACTGACGAATGTTGGTCGCGGGTCACTTGTCGTCCCCAAATCAACCTTCTTGAGGTTAACTGCAGTAATGTGTATTCCATCTTCCAGCTCTTTTGGCGCCGGTGGAAACTCTGAGATCACCTCCTCGTCATTGTTTTTGAAGCACCAGGGGAGGCCATTCATATTCTCGGGCTCTTCTCTTGATATCGTTATCATATGACAAGTATGAGCTCTCTTCCAAGATCGATGTGGATCTGGGTCTACCCTCATGGATTTGGGTTCATACTTCTGCGGCGGTGTTACCCTCCAACTGTCGGATAGAGCGAACTTGCCGAGCTGATATTGATCTTCGACCCAGTTCTTGAAGGTGAAGCAATCTTCGAGAGGGTGTCCTATTGCTTGGTGATAAGAGCAATGGTCTGGGTGAGAGACCTCGTTGGCTTGCTCAGGGTGTTTGGACTCCGGGAGTGTAAGCATTTGATGTCTTATAGCGAGGTCAAGTATCTTCTTTGTCTTGTCTTGAGGAAAAGAGTATGCTCGACTCATCTTCTTCATAAAGGATAAATCCAGACCGCTCGATTCCCGCTCGCGTGACTTCTTGGTCCCGCTTTATCGTTGTTGAATGCCTTTTCCGCTTTTTGACTTGTTTCTGCCTCTACGTCGGGCCTTTTTAACAACAGGTTGACAGGGAGGGGGATTTTCATTTTTCGCAGCCTGTTGGAGAAGGCGTTGCGTCCTGGCTTTCTCGTAGATGGCGATTTCGTGGTTATGGTCGTCTCGAACTTTTTGACCAGCTTCCCTTATAAGCTTGTCCATTTGTTCTTCGAACGACGGACTGGGCATTTTCACGTCAGGAACTTTTTCTGGTTCAGGATTAGCACTCTCCCATTGAGTATCTCCTTCTTCATCAAAGTCATGTACGACATAGCAGTCGTGGAGTAGCTCCCGTTTCTTGGACCGAACGTATCCAAGCCCGATTGCTTCCATTCTCCCGTTGGGCAATTTGCGCTGAGTTTCGGGAACGTTCCAGATCTTGTCATAGAACGTAGCTTTTCGAGCGGTCTGTTTGAAGGGTATCCCTTGGCGCTTCAACAGCCTTTTCAAGCTTTCTGTATAATATCTAGGCAGACAGATGGGCTGGAGCCTGTCAAGTGTCGAATCCGCGCCGTGCCAGATTTCTTTCTCCACTTTGGTTTCCCCGGAGCGGTAGAATAGGATCGCCTTTTCGCCTTCTCGCCTGGGAGGGACATAGAATGTCTGCAGCTCTTCCACACTGTAGATATCAAGCGCGTCCAGTTCTTTATGATGTTTGGGCGGAACCATGACAACTTGCAAACTTTGCTCTTCATCAGCGAATGTTCGTATTGGAGGCCGAGCAGAGAATATAGCATGGACCTCATCTTCCGAGTCACTGCCAAAGATCAACATTGGAGCGGACGGTCCTGGCTTGTTGTACTGGGGTGGGCCTGAATAAACCATCTCTTCCTCTCCTTCAGTATCACTCCCGAAGACTGGAATAGTGGTGATAGCTTTGTTCTCTGGTTTGCGACATCTCTCCGTGTCCTCGAAATCTGGCAAAAAGTATTTTGCATCTTCGTACTTGCGGACTTCGTTCATGGAGAATGGGTTCAGCTTTCCCGTTACGGTATACTCGAGACCATCCTTAAAGTATTTCATACACTGATGTTGTGTAGAACGGATGATGTTGTACTCGTGTAACCAAGGCCGGCCGAGCAAAGCGTTATAACATGTCTTGGCATCTATGACGTGGAACTTAATGTCCGTGACGAGTAACCCGAAGCGTAATGTCAATATCATAGACCTGAGAGTCCGCGATGACCGGGAGTTGAAACCGGAGATGGTAATTTTGTCGCGAGCGAGATGTTGAACACTCATGCAGATTTCCTTCAACACCCGTACGTTAAGGAGATTGACGGAGGACCCATTGTCGACCAGGATTTTTCCTATCTTTATATCGTGGCAGTACCCTGAGACATAGAGGGGACGGTTGTGCTCGCACGTCCCAAGGAGGAGGTCTTCATCGCCGAAGGTGATATCGGTTGTGTGTACTTCCTCCATCTCGTCCTTCATCTTTTCTTCGGCAAGGAAAGCTTGGAATTGCCCTGGCTCTTGCAGCGCCTTGATCAATGGATCTCTCGCTTCTTTGGATAGTAAAAGGGCGTCGAGAATGCTGAGCGGCGAAGGTAACTTCCTTAAGTGCGCCAGAACGTTATAGTCCACATTATTCTTCTTTGGCGGATCCTTGGTGGTCAGTTCTTTCATGACTTGATCATCCAAGGCGATATCCTCGAAGACCTTTTCTTTTCCCTTATCTTTTTTACTCGTGGATCCGAGATTCTTTTCCGGAAGCGTGCGATTGCGCAGTTGGATGTTTTCACAGGCCCTCGGTTCTTCTCCCTTCCCCAATGTGGATTCTTTAAAGAGGGGGCCAAGAGCCATTTCTTCGTCAGAGTCGCTTCCGAAAGTGAGAATTTGCGATCCCCTGGTGTTGACCATGCGACAGTTACCGGTATCTCTCTTATGCTCCTCAGTCGCACTTCTTTGCTCCCGCTGAGTTTTGCATTTCATCCGCTTAAAATTTTGCCGGTGAGCAACATATCCCTGCCACCATCTTTTAAAAGTATTACACTCCACGGTGGGGTGTGAAATCTTTCGATGATATGAGCAGTAGCGAGGATGCATCTTTGCTTCACCGGGAGTGTTTCCTTCGGAGGGTGGTAGCTTTATTCCCATTGATATGGCTTTAGCAAACCTTTTCCTCGTCTTGAACTTATTTTTATCCGCGACGGATGTTCCTTGATTCTGCAGGAGTATCCCGACTCTTTCGTCTAGTCACCGGCGTTTGGCTCTTTCAAATATGGCTATATCACGCTCCCGATCGGCTTTACTTTTGAGAAGAGCTTCATTCAGGAATGCATCAATCATTTCATCGGATGGCCCTAGAAGTTCTGGCTCAAGCCCTGCCCCAAGTTTCTCTGTGTAAGGAGCTTCTTCATCGTTTATCAATGAGTGAGAGATCACATGGAAACTTGCTACGTAATCCTCAGATCCATCTGATGAGTCTTCTCCATCGTCTTCGTCCTCAAGGACGTGGCTGAGGAACTCTTGAAGCGTGATTGGAGTCCGCGCCTTTTGGTTATACTCTTCCAGCGCGTCAATCTGCTTCTGTAAGTCCATGCGCTTGTCGCCAGGCTTCACGGGCTTCTTGGATTTCTTCTTCTTTTTCGAAGATTTCGACGGCTGAGCATGAACGCTTTGGCTATCACCATCAATCTTTGGAGTTGGGCACGGCTTCAGCATCCCTTCGATGATCTGGGGTTCCAGCGGGTTCTTCCACCTGATTGCTGGGCATGTCTGGAGATCATTCAGCATTCTTTTGGTCTTGGTTGAAAGCACGACCTCCCATGGAGCTTCTTCAACAAAAGAGCATGTTTCCCTCGGTGTGTCCATCTTTTTAGGAGTGTGCGGTTGTGGTGGGTTTACTTTCCACTTCTCAGACAGCGCAAACTTGCCTTGTAGGTACTGATCCTCGATCCATCCCTTAAAGACGAAGCAATCTTCGATCGGATGGCTTACCGTTTGGTGGTAAGGGCAATAATTGGGATTATTCACTTCGCTGGGCTGTGGTGGTCGCCTTGGGTTTGGCAAATTGATAAGCCTGTTGCGCACTGCCAGCTCGAACAGCCTCTTCGTTTTATCCCGTGGGAATGAGTAAGGGCGCTTCATTTTCTCATTGTAATAGCGCCGTCTCTCCTCGAGTTGATCCGCTAGCTTTGGGGAACTGGGCTTCTGTTGGGTGTTCGCAACGAAGGTTGCCTTCCCTTTACCCTTATAGTTCCGCGGTTCCGGCTTCGGGAGAGACGGTCTGTGACCCATCTGATCCATTTGGGCTAGCTTGTCGATTAAAGCCTGAAACGTGGTCGGTTTAAAGAACATCATGAACTGTGAAATAGTTGCATGAGGGTCTAGGGTGCTCACGAACATGCCCACTGCTGGTGCTTCTTTGATGCGCTGTTCGCACTTCGACCACAGGTTCCGCCATCGGATTGCATATTGAACCCAAGTTTCGCCCAGCTTCACCCTTGCATTGATCAACGCCATTATTGAGGTGCATCGCTGGCGCTTGCGAATCGCTGGGTGAATAGTAACTCCATTTCTGCAAAAGTTTTGACGGAGTCATTCGGAAGCTCGGAGTACCACTCAAACGCCGTCTCCGATAAGCTGCCGACGAATTGGCGAAGCAAGAGCTTATCATTGCCTTCGGTGTGGCCACAAAGAGCCCTGAACTGGGCGATATGTTGATGGGGATTGCCTGTCCCCTTGTAGACATGGAATTTCGGGATCGTGTAGCCCGGCGGGTACTTTATCTGATCATACCAGCTCGGATATGGTCGCCCTGTTTTGACGACTTGGCCGGCTGCTTCATTTGCCTGGTGAACTCGTATTTGTTGAGCAATATAATCATCCAGGGCAGCCTTAGAAATGGTTTCCTCCTTGGCTGTTGAAAGAGCTGGAGGAGGGTTCGACGTCTCCCCTCTGTCATCTTCAATAATGATTGGAGGGTCTTCAGCTGGGGGATCCGGCTGTATCATCATACCGACCATGTCTTGGAACAGAAGAGCCATCTGCTTTATATTGGCCGCTTGTTCCGCAGCCTCCTTGTCCTTCTTTTCAAGCATTCTACGAAGGAATTTAGCATCGGTCTCGTGTTCGCGGCATTGTTCCGATGACGCCTCCGGGTTTTTTTTGGCCAGGTGAGTGCGGCCATCGCAGTCAGCATCTCCTAAAGCTTTTTCTGTTGCTGTTCCTGAGCTCTTGTGATGGATCGGGTGAGTGTTCGGTGGCCCATAGAAGCGCGGCTATCCTCCTTCCCGGATGCCATGTAGACGGTATGCACCACCATGCCCCCAGACTTCGGACGTTTGGGCTCAGTGCCTTTGACATTTGTCGCAGGCACGGGGATCTTCTCCGGCCTTCTCTTCTTATGAGTGGTCGAAGTTGAGGGGGCCGTCGCGGTGGGCACCCAAATAGCTTTCCGTGGCTTGGCAAGATGGCTTTCTTCTTGTTCGACCTTCGCCTTTTTCTGTCGGCGAGGGTAGTCTTGATCAACCACTGAGTTTCGGACCTGCCGCCAGACTTTATAGATCTTGGAGGACAGCCGCTGAGGGGACTGTTCTGGCTTTGTTTCCGCAACATTCTCCGTCGGAGGAGGAGATCTTTTCAGTACGACGGTAGGAGAATTCCTACGCACCTTATTTAGCAGCTCAAAGCTGTTCCCGGTTGGAACAAAAGCATTAATTTCCGCCGTCCGGGCTGGGTGGAGTTAGCCCAGAAGGGAAGTTGCCTTCGGTCTTCCTCACTCGATGCCAGTGGCGACGTCGAGCGTGTCGAGCTGATGGAGTTGGCTCGGTGACGGGAATGGCTTTCTCTTGCCCCCTGTTCAGGTGAGGGGCCGCTGCCGGTGTCAGCTTATTAAAGACCGATGTCCTTTGAGTAGCAGGAGCAGGAGTTGGAGTTGGGACGGTCAGTCTTATAAAGACCGACCCCTTGGCAGGAGAAGCCGCCTTGACGACTTCGGGAGCAGGGTTGGTTACTCTCTTCGAAATAACCTTCTCTGGGATTGCAGGCTTCATTGTGGGCCCACAGGAATTTTGGCCCAATATGGAGAAGACCGAGACGCCGGTGTTGAACGACCCGTTGAGAGGGGCCGCAGTAGCTGTAAGTCAATCGAAGACCGACTTCTTGGGATCTTCTGGTACGGGCACGGGAGCGGTGAAGCTCGTTGGCGGGAGCATGGTCCCGAAAAACAGCCCTGTGGTGGCTTGAGTAATCTGCTCCACGGGCATCGTGAATAAAGAAGCCGCTTGGGGCCCGTAGGTTATACCCCCAGTTGAGGCAGGACGCGAGTTGCAGCTGCAGTTGGAGCACTTTGAGCAGGTGAATGCCATTGCTGTTTTGCTTTCTGCGCCAAGCAAGAGACCAAATCTTAGTAACTTGAAACCCAAGGGCAACCATTAACAAACCGTGATTCGTTCGCGAATACGACATACGAAGTGTGGAGTGGAAAGAGGAAAAGGTCCCACCGGGCGTGCCGGAATCTGTTCACCACTGGAAGCCAGGAAGACTGGACGTCTTGCCTGAATCTGGGGGCAGATGCTAATTGGTGCTATCCGTCCACCTCTCCGAAGATGCCAAGTTGATTTATGGCACCGTGTATCGAAGGTTTAAACGGATGCGGCCGATGTAGCAGACTTCGTCAGATTCCCCCTCGTTTGAAGGGTTTTTGATTGTGGGGACGCTCTTCCCTACAGGCGCAAGGCCCTGCAGTTAATTACGCTACCGCATCGCGGTAACAACTTTCTCCTTCTCCATATGGTCACTTCGTGTCGTGGGTATTTGTTTTGTATTTGGTTGCCCGTGGATTGTATATGGAGACTAAGTTATGTTGTCTCCCGTAGGGCGTGGACTAGTCCAAATCCGTATCTTTCTTAGATTTGGATTTGGGGGGGTTATGTTTAAGGATACGTTAGCCTTATTTGGGGCTAAGATCAACTTAAATGTTTGTTAAGGACACGTTAGTCTAATTTTAGACTAAGATCAACTTAACGGGATCGTTTGGATCCAACAAGAGAGCAATTGGGCTCTATTTTTTAGTTTAGCGACATTGCGGTCGATAAGTAGTTTAAGGACATTGCGGTCTAATGTTAGTTTTAAGACATCGCGGTCATGGTTAAGGACATCATAGTCCGTGAGCTTAAGGACCTCACAGTCCGGTGTTAGTTTTAAGACATCACGGTCGAGGTTAAGGACATCATAGTCCGTGAGTTTAAGGACCTCACAGTCCAACGTTAGTTTTAAGACATCACGGTCGAGGTTAAGGACGTCATAGTCCATGAGTTTAAGGACCCCACGGTCCGTAGCAATGTGTGGTTGTCGGGACCCGTCACCTCTCTGACGACGTTGAAGGATTACAACGACGAATGTCAGAGGAGTAAAGAGATGTACTCTCGAACCGGGTGTAAATTGATTGGAAGAGCAGTTGTGCTCAGTTCAATTTATATTGAGGACTTATGGCCAGAATTGGGCTAAGTCCAGTTAAAAATGTTTAACATTTTATTCTTGTTCTGCCTATTAGGCCTTTATTTGGGCTCTGCCCTTTTAATAATACATAGCATTTATTAGGAACAAAGTGGTGTTCTGACAGTGTGCCACGTGGCGCATCAGGCGCTTTGCACCAATTAAAGAGCGCATTGCGCTAGTGCACATAAGACTGACACATGTCGCTTAGCGCTGAGCGCAAGTCTGTTAGCGTACTACGCTGCCTGAGTGCGCTGCGCCAGTGAACGACACGTGGCGAGCTCTGGTGCTATGCATCAGTCCAAGAGCGCAGTACGCTGTTTTAGAAGCGCATAGCGCAGATTGTGTCTGTGGTTGACACGTGGCGCGTTTTGGCGTAGTGCGCCAGTCCAAGGAGCGCAAAGGCGCATTTCAAGAGTGCAAGGCACTGCTAATAGCGCAGAGCGCATCTTGATCAAATTAAGATCAAAGAACAAGTTTTTTTTGTTCTGTTCTTCAAAAAAGGCATTGCCTCAAGATGCAAGAAGCAAGGTTCTTATTCTCATCAAAAGGCTGTGCCTTTATAGATCAAAAGATCTATGAATGAAGTAAATTACTTCATTTTAATCTTTTATAATTAGATCTTTTTTATCTTCTCTTTTCTATTGAAGATCTTGATCTTGTTCTTAGATCTTTGATCTTTTTAGAAGAGGGTTATTCTTTTGTGAGATGTTTTCATCTCTGTTCTTCAAGAATTAAATTCTTTACCTTTAAAGATGAAGAAAATGATCTTCTTTCTTCAAAGGCTTGCCTTTCTTTCTCTTTGAATTCTTCTCAAAGTTTGCAGAAGGTTTTTTCTCTTCTGTGTATATCTCTGAGGCTTGGAGTCTAGGGGCCTTTATATAGGGCCAATTGATTTGTTAAGTTAGTTACAGAGATCTTTCTCTGATTGATCTGGGGATATTTCCCCACCGTTGGATCTTTGATCCTAAGGCCTCTATTTTACATAAGACAATCTTCTTATTTTAATAAGATTGGAAAGATCTTTCTAGAATTTTAATTCTGATTAATTAATAATTTATTATTTAAATTCCAGTGCTGGTGCAACTAGTGCTAGCGCACCTGCGTTTGACACGTGGCGCGCAGCGCAGAGCACGGCACAACTACGCTAGCGCCCCTGTGTTTGACACGTGGCGCGCAGCGCAACTGCGCTAGCGATCTGAAGCGTTGCTTCATTTTAAAATTTGAATTTTGAAACAGAGCTTTGCTCTGATAGGGGGTGCGCTGCCTTCGGCGCATCGCTCCTGGCGCTGGCGTGTCTGCTTTTGACACGTGGCGCTCAGCGCGCAGTGCAAGGGATCTGAAGCGTTGCTTCGATTTTTGAATTTTGAAATTCAAACAGAGTTTTGCTCTGATTGGGGGAAACAAACTCTCACGGTCATTTCGGACCAGCTGCAATAAAACATTTAGAATTATTGTCTCGACAAATCCGACAGCACCTTCCAATGCTCCTGAATTAGCCTGAAAATCAACTCCTGTATTACCTTCTCGAAATATATGAGTAGCTCCAAACTCAAGCGATCGAGTCCATTCCCAAATATCCTCTAACATTAACTTAGCAATGTCAGATGGATTGCTGTCACGCCCCGCTTCCCAAAAGAACGGTAACAGGTACGTGACGAGGTCCACGATATATTTATTTCAAGAAGGTTATTTCTCATAACAAATATGTTAAGCGTAAATAAGCAATATACGATATGACAACAATAAACAATAGAATGGAAATCCAACAACTAATTATTACATTCGAAATTTCATAGAGTTCAACAGTGACACAATCTTTGAAACAAGATACAATAATAAGATAAAGTCTTAATTAGAGACATATAATAATGAAAAGCAGAAAGGAACTAGTCGTTTGCTTGCGAAGAAAGGTGCAAATACTCCTCTTCCGTTGGCTCTATCTCTTCTGTCCTTATGTCACCTGATAAACATTTCAAGGATCGACAGAAAACATGGTGGAATGCCCGTCAGCGAACTTGCGCTAGGTAAGTCCCCAATAAGGTGGGATTATTAGTGTAATGTGTATAATGACAAGCAAATCAATATAAAAGAAAATCATGAAGCAGTGAACTCATAAGAGATGACAGTTAAACATAGCAATTATGTTAGTATGACAATTCTATATAAACATGGCAAGCTACATGAGCATGGCAATGTGGTTTTAAAGAAGTCACTACAAGGGTGAGCTGACTTAACGTCAGTTCGAGTGTGAGCATCAACCACCGCAGGAGTATTCTTAAACTCAAGAGTAGGTCTCCAGGGAAAAGGAAACACGGGCCCAAATCAAGAGTTAGTATTATACTATTCCAGCCCAATATCACAGCAACACGAATGTACCGTTTCAACCCGGTATCATAACAACATGAATGTTAGTAATGGGATTCCTGAGATCCCATTGATCGAATTCACAACTCAAACTATTCCAACACCCCGTGTATATTAAACTATGAAAAATGATACAGGACTTACACGAAACCATGAATACATTAAAGGTTACAAGTTCAAGTCGAATTCATATCAAGTTCAAGTATGTATATCTAATCATTATGTATTCATGGTTTCGAGTCAAATCGAGTCAAGCATGCAATAGGTTTTATCACACAAGTCATATAGATACAATAAAAAAGTAGTCACTGGGTATGAAATGAGACAAGTATATTATTCAAATAATGACCGGAAACAATAATGTGAAGAAGTTTTATGTACGACTAATTACTCAAGTCGGTCGAATTCAGAATATAAACGAAAAACATAGCCATAAGTGTTATAAAAAATGTGAGTTCAAGGCTCGCCTAAATACGACCACTGATTTTGGAGATATACTCGTTTTCGTATCGTCACGCGAAACAGATCAGAATCTGTCCAGCACCGTCGTACATTTTTAAAACACAATTTGAGCTGATTTCCGTCGGTTTTCAGGTTTCGAAAATTATTAGAAACTTGTAGGTTTTTCGGTGTACTTATCCAAACAACTAAGTTTCGCGCAATTTGGATTCCTGAATCTCTAGTTATGGTCATATCAATATCAGAGTTTAAAACAGAAATTCTGATTTCTGGACAGCAACTATGGGGTGTATTGCCGGGCATATATCGGGTCATTCTATGCATTTATGGGTCACCGAGTATATAGAAAAGTTATAGTTATGTTAATTGTGCATCTATACATCTAAAATTTATCATGAACGGACTTCAGAAGATCAAGTTATATCGTATTTAAAAACAGTCTGTGAATCTGGGCAGTTTCAGTCCAGATTCGTCGCTTAATTTTGCAACTCAGTTTTTTATAATTTACGTCGATTTTAAGGAAATCTATATAACCTTATAGATCTTTCGATCTAGATATCCAAAACACATGAGTTTGCTCAAAATGGACATTGGTAGACCGAGTTATTTGTCCTCAAAAGTGACTAATAAAATCAGTTTTCTGAGTTTAAAAACAGTGCATAAAAAGACGACGTAATTCCTAAATCGTTATGCGGTTCGATCTGAAATTTTTACAACGCTCCTAGAAATGTGTTTAAGGTCTTAATAATTTTTCTTGGGTTTTACAGGTGTCATAATTAAATTCTAAAAATTAATTTGAAAGTAAATATGTTGTTATGGTCGTATTTTGAGAAAGGACGAACACCGTGATATTTAATTATTTGTGTCACGCCCCGTTTCCCAATGTACGGGTAAGAAGACACGACGAGGCCCGCTACGTATTTACTCAGAAATAAACACGCTAAGCTTATCTAAGCAATATAATGAATGTACACAAGAAAAATGACAATAGATGTAACTGAACAACAACTTTTATTTATTAACATTTCTTTACAAGTACAACTGAAAATGTAAATACATGAAATGGAAAGCAATATTTAAACAATCACATGAACTGAAAGAAAATAATATATACAAGTATCTAAAGCTCTGGATAAATGGTGAACTGCTCCAAGTCTTCAGTGCTGGGCTTGATCTCCGGTGAGTCGGATCCACCTAACAACATTCCAAAGAAAGAAGAGGGAAGGAATGTCGTCAGCGAACAATCGCTCGGTAAGTCTCAAAGATATGTAAGAATAGACAGATGAATAGACAGATATAACTGGTGAGTTTGTTATGTTAACGCGGTTATTTGTAGCTTGGTATAGAATATGCCAGTGTATACGAGAGAAGTCCCACTATTCCGGAGACTACGGAGCACAAGGAACCGTTAAGCCACGGTACAACAGCAATGGATATTCACGTTAGGTGTATTAAAGTGACCGTCTCATGCCACTTCTAACACATTCCGTACCAGTCTACCCCTTTAAAACCCCATAATGTATTTTTTATTGATCGTATTGTTTGTTTTATAGATGGAAGACTTGCCGAAACCATGATATCATGTAAATGGAATGGATATAAATGGATAGTCATGTAATCGGAGTATATCCATGGTTCGGTTCGGTCGATATAGATTGAATTCTGGTCTAAATGGATTCATGTTATATTGTAGTTATACTTGAATTGAATTCAGGTCAGATTGATTAGACTGAGACTCTGTCTGAGTCAGACACTTTAAAACAAATTGAAGTCCTGAGTTAGTTTTGATGTTATTGGTAACTGCTGCACATGGACGGAAGGATTTGTGTCTTTTTCCAAGACAATTACCGTATTGATAACACCGTTTTTAGGTTTTCTACCTTAGATAGGCAAGCACCCATATTCTCCGGCTCTCCGAGGCTCAAGAGAACTGGTCCCGCTTAAACCTATATTTACTAGGGTCCTTATTGTAAATTAATATAATTTGAGGGGGTTTTATGAAAAATAGTTTTGATATATTTTCAAAATACATCTCAAGTATTTAATTATCGTCTTTAGGGTTTTCATAATTGTAATTTTTATAAAGTGAAATATTCTAGTGGATATAACCTAGATTTCATTGTGTATGGTATTTTAGTGTATTATTGGAATTGTATTGATTTGTAATGGTAGTTTCATGAAATTTGAGATTTCTTTGATTTAGAAAATATGGAATATATATATTGCATACTTAAAGTAGATATTTTGATAATATCTATATATATATAATAGAACTTATTTATTAAATATAAATCACATTTTTCTTAAAAATTGCATTAAAAATTCTATCGAGATCGGATGCTCCGTAAGGATGTCTGCATATCGCTCTACTAGGCTCGAGGATGTGCGATAACCCACACTATCCCGATCGGGGTTCCCTAAAATAGGTTGTAGATGCGCATTTGCAAGGAATTAAATAATACACTTTTAAAGAATACGGTTTTTGAATGTTTATGGTATTTAAATGTAAACTCGTATTTTCCCACAAACTAATGTTCCAAAAGTCATCGTGCTATATCAAAAATGTGTGTTGTGATGAGCTTGGTCATTACCTCGTGATTTTTCTAAAGGTAATAAGGGTAAAATGAATAAGCAATGTCGTATGTAAACATAATGGTATTTTACTGTATAAGTGAAATAGAAATTGCAATACGAATTATTTTGAGATGAAACTTGTTCTAATATGTTTATTTATATTTGTTAAACATTATAAAAAGATATGGTAATTTATTGTTTAAGAAAAATTGAGTTTTTAAAGAAAAGAGAGTCGGAAGTCGGAATAACTCTGCTTCCAACGAGTTTTGAAAAGAAAATATTTAAGACTAGAAATTGAGAAGGGTGAAAGAGACTTATAGATTGGAAAACAAGAGGAGAAATAGGGGAAGCTATTGGAATCGTTGGGGAGTCGTTTCGTCGCCGGATTTGTCTCGAAACGTCGCCGGAACCTTGCCCTTTGCTAACTCCACTCACACAACTTTTTGGACTTAGAATTTTAGAGAGTTTTGGCACTAGATTTCTGAATGAGAGGGGGTGAAATGTAGCGTGGTATTTATAGGGAAAATTAGGATTTAGGGTAATGAATTGGAGAATTAAAATTGTTAGTGTATATGCCCCAGGGGCCATTATTGTATCATACTTATATGTATATTACTTAATGGAAGCTTGGGATATTCACAGTTGTATATACAATCTTGCTAAACATGGTAGTATGCTACTTGGTTTGTGTCTACTTTAATATGTGCATATGTTTCTTGTAACGTATCACTTATACATATTAGTAGAGCCCATAAGATCTTTGCTTGATTACCAGCATTATGATGGCAGTCACACTAGTGGGGGCTGGGTAGTCTGTAAGCAACATCCTATACAGGTCCCTGATCGTTGGATTATCGAGATAGGGCATCGATATTCCGGAGTAGACTAAGTGTGTACGCTTCTCATCCCAGTTGGGGAGATGGTCTGTCCCACAGCCATCAGTACGTCGTACTGGAGATAGTATACAGGTGCTTGTTAGGTTACGGGTACACCGGACATGACTCGCAGGGGAACTGTTAGATGGTATTATACCCGTCGTCAGTTAACTGTTTCCAGGTGAGATGAGTACAGCATAGTCCGCAGACCTGACACTGCTACTTCGCCTCGAGTGTGTCCCACTGTTCTTAGATTGCTACCCTACCACGGCTCAAAGGAGTCGTGCAAACAGGTAGCAGTTGGGTGCAGTCCCGAGCACTTGGAGGCAGTAGTGGTTAGACAGGATTCGTCTCTCCCGGTATTGGGAGATGATATCGCGCTGTGTCAGAGAGCCATTACGCAAAGTCCCTGGCCAGGGCAAGCGAGATTTACTGGTAGGTTCCTGTAGTTTTCTCAGGGTGTAATGGGCAACGCTCCGACATGAGTTATACAGCTATTAGGGGACTGACGCTTGCCGCCCCTAGGCTTGATATGCGATAGTCTTAGACGAACAGACCGGACTGTACGGAGATTGTCACATCAGGCTCAGTAGGAGTTCGGATGGGTTTCCTCATCGGCTTTCTTATCGACATCTACCTGGGGACCGTTACGTACAGCTAGTGCCACTTGCGTTCTGTGGTTAAACCCACTGCCAGCGTAGTGTCGAGTCTTTAGAGTCCCACACAGAGAGTTTCCCTGCTCCAGGAGAAACGATATAGAGGTCGTATGGTTTTACGACAAAGGTTCGGACGCGTACGTGTGTTTACGCACGTACGACTTTTCGGACAGTTTTTACTAGCCGGCTTTGGTTTAAGCCAGATTCTAGTATCGGGTTATTGGATTTATACAGTCTAAAGTTTTTCCGTGTTTTCACGGTTTGGAGGGGCATTCTCGTAACTTGTCGGGAAGCTTCTAGAAGCATGGTGATTTGGGGGGGTAAGGTGGCATTACATTAAATGAGATTAGTGACTCATTTGTGTGATTCATCCATGTCATTATTGTATCATAAATGCTTAATAACTCATGGAGATGAATCACTCATAGATATTTATGAAACATGGTTGTTAATTCTATTATTTCATTTTTGGATAAATAAATAATGCTTCATATATATTATGATAGATCATTATCTCATTTCATTCTAATCTTCACCTTCTCTCTCCTCAAGCTCACTCTCTCTTCAAACCCTAACCCTAACCTCTCATGAGTTGAGATCAAGGGTTAGCTAGACTAATACATCCTTAACTTCACTCTATATCACCTAGGTAGCTTAGATTAGCACTTTGAGCAACCTAGTTATCTCAAGTTTGAGATTAAGCTTGGCATAAGAGCTTTCGGGTGGATCATTTTTTATTCGAGGAGGCCGTTGAGGTGCCGATGTTCCAAGGAGCCTACGAGGAGTGGAGGACAGCGATGAGGACCCGAAGGACATGTAACGTGAGGTATAACTTCGAATCCGAGTAGTTATCTAGTAGATAGTTAGCAATGGTTTAGATATGATTCATGCGCTCAAGTCCGTGTTACGAAGCTTTGATAATCGTTTTTCATATATTCCGCCTCCCCGCAAGTTCGTGGGGTGCGTGACATGGACTTACAGTGGTATCAGAGCCAACTAAACCATTACTAGCTTGTTAGCAACTAGTTAGAAGTTCGATCGACGGAAAACACGAAAAAGAAACCCCGAAAATCCCTAGTTTCTGTTAATTTTAAAAGTGTCTCAAAAAAGATTTGGCATACCTTAAAATTCACAGCAGGGTATTTTAAGAATACTAGGAAAATATGAGCCAGTGACTCAGCAAAACGGCCGCGGATCCGCTGCAATAGAGTTCTTCTGCCGCGGATCCGCCGCCGAGTCAACTTCGAGTTGACTCGGATTTTCTCTGTAATTCTTATTTTTTGGTGTTTTGGTTCTCTGTTTATTCTGTTTATACCCAGGTTACTTCAGTGCTGCTTTGCTTTTGGGGTAGACACGGAACATGGTTATCGGTCGATGTTCTAAGATAATTGCTAATTGGGTTTTTATCTGTAATGTTTAATGCGTTCGTAAACCTCCCCTAACTGCTAGTATGTCGGTTGGCAGGGGGTTGCACATTTCTGAAATGTTTACTGTTTGTGTATATGAACTGTGTTGGACTGTTATGATGATTAGCCGGGGTTTGAGATGTGTTTAATATTCATTCATTCAATGTAAATGTAATTTGATGTAATATTCTTTTGCGGGGCACCTCCAGGTTGCGGTTGTAGCCACCGTTGTATTATTTCTTTTTACTGTTTTTGCTCCTAGGATAGAGCCAAGGCGGGGTACACAAACTACCGGGTACTTTGAAGTGTTTAGTGGCCTACTCACTTTGTTGAGGGAGACCGCTTCACTTCGGATACTTGGCGGGTAGTTTGTCGTACCCGTAGGGGTCTAGGGTGGGGTAATGGCTATTCATCACAACTGTGTAATCCTTCTTTTATTGCAGGCTCAAAGCAAATGCGGATTGCTAATAAATCCAATAAAGTTCATCTGTGATCTGGAATGCTTATTATTGCGTCTGACGAATGTACAATATCTATATATGATAGCTATTAGACGTCACTTATGTTTTACACCCGCGCTAGCCCAGCCCCCGCTCTGTCGTTAGTTAAGTAACCTAACGGGTGATGACGGGACCCAGTGGCGAATGCGGATGGCATAAGAGGACGTGGCATTTTCGTTGTTTTCTGCAATGATAGGATAAATGATGGGACGCATTATTATAATGCAAAGAAAATAAACCATAGTTTAATCGTTGGAACAAATTTAAAAGAAACCACTCGGTTATTTTAAAAGATCAGAATTTTTAATTGCGGAGCTTTAACCACTCCTTTTAAAAAAGTATCAGGTTCCTTCGATTATATCAAGTTCACTACGTTCACGGTTTTGCCAAAACCAGTCGTAGCCCTCCGTCATTTCATATGGATAGTCAATAGTATTCAAGCTATGTTTGTTGGCCAAAGTCAAGGCACAGTGTTTGGTAGCTATTGAATATTCGTATGCTGCATAGATAGATGCGTTGGTTTGGGACAGTCGTATTGCTTTGTTGGCCAAAGTCAAGGGTATGTACGGATGGGTTCAAATTAACCTGGATATTGACGGGTAGAACTTGACATGTGACTTATGATTTGTTGGCCAAAGTCAAGGTCATAAGAGCATGGGGCAAAAATCTATATCGGGAATTTCTAAGGAAACTGAAATTTGCAGAGAGATGCATACCATTTTGGAGTTTGATGAATGTTGGTAGGATTCCTTCAACATTATCATACGATGATATTTTGGATCCCGGTCCTACTGTGAATACGAGCTACTTATCAGGAGATTCGTCACTTAACGATCAATGATATAAACCAAGTAGGTGCCTAGAAAGGTGTTAGTGGGGTTAAGCCCCCAGAGAAAAGAGGTTCTTTAATTAAGGAACTTCGCGAAAGCGTTGGAAAACCTCCCTCGAAGTATCGACACTGGCCTGGCTGAACAGTTAAGCAAGTATTGTACGGTGAGAATAGTCCTGGCTAATTCTTCTTTTATGGTTTGAGGAGGGATTCGAGAAACAGTGGGAGCCATCCTGTTTAGATAAATTAAACCACTCTAAACTTGCAACAACATCATGCTAATAATGTTTTCTTCTCTCTCTCTTAATTGCAGCGACCTTGTGACCACACATAGGTTACATCTAGATAATAATTTGACTGATTTTGACTTATATGACTGGCAAAGGTCTGTCCAGATGTCCATTGCCTATGACAAACTGGACCACCCTATTACTACTCAAGATCCCGCCGTCCCAGGTCCAGTTTCCACTGTCGCGGATATGGATATCCGTCAGACAAGGGAAAAAGATAAAGCGAAAGCTAAGTGCCTCGTATTAGCTTCAGTTGATGGTGTATACCAGAAGTAGCACGAGAAGATGAACTTATTTTCCATCTTTCTCCATAACAAAGATTTATGTGGAGAGCAATCTCATATCACAAGATATGAAACCTCGAACGAATTAATTCAAGCGAGGTTAGCTGATGGGTCATCTGTAGGGGACAACGTCCTTACATTGACTAGCTATATTGATGAGCTCACGGACCTGAAGACCACGTCGGAGAACGAGTCAGAGACTGACCTGATTCTACAGTCTCTACCTTCTACCCTGAAGGAAACCAGGGAAGTAGAAGGAAAGAGAAGGGCAAAAGTTTTGGGACTGGATATAGTAAAAGAGGGAAGTAGAAGGAAAGAGAAGGGCAAAAGTTTTGGGACTGGATATAGTAAAAGAGGGATGTTCCTATTGTTATGGGATTGGGCATAGACAAAAAGATTGCAGGGCTTTTGAAGCCAGTAGCCAGGATACGAAGCATGTTGTGGCTTCAACTTCGGGTGTGTTTGTAATAGAGAACTGTATGTCAGTTAACCCTACATCCTGAGTATTGGATACCGGATCAGGAACTCACATCGGTAATTCATTACAGGCTCTGAGAAACCGTAGGGTTATCAGGATAGGTGATATGACCCTCACAGTTGCTAACGGAATGAGCATGAACGCTGAGTTCGTAGGGGAATATCATCTTGGACTGACAACTGGGCAGATATTGATTCTGCGTAACTGTTTTTATGTACCAGGTACGACCTGTAATATCATATCTGTACCCTTACTTTCTAAGGAAGGATATGATTTTACTTTTACAAGAGATGTGGTTCACATCCACCTAAATTAAGATTTGATTGGGTCAGGTACATTAGAAAACGGAATATACGTATTAAATCAAGCTCAGATTTTCAGTGTCCAGAACACACTTAAAAGAAAGTCTCCGGAATTAAATCAGGTTTTCTTATGGCATTGTAGACTAGGTCACATCAATGAGAAAAGGTTAACTAAGTTACATAGAGAAGGATATTTGAATCCGTTCGAATATCAATCTTATGCTACTTGTGAATCTTGTCTCATAGGAAAGATGACAAAAACTCTGTTTAGTGGACATGGAGTAAGAGTAAGCGAGCTCTTAGGACTCGTACACAGTGACGTGTGCGGTCCAATGTCTACACATGCGCGAGGAGGTTATTCCTACTTCATTACTTTTACGGATGATTTCTTTAGGTATGGATATATCTTCTTAATGAAGCATAAATTCGAGGCCTTTGATAAATTCCAAGAATATAAGAATGAAGTGGAAAACCAAACTGGCAATAGTATCAAGACACTGAGATCTGATCGAGTTGGTGAATATTTAAGTGCCGAGTTCCTGGGTTACTGAAAAAAGAATGGAATTCTCTCTCAACTTACTCCTCCATACACACCACAACATAACGGTGTATCGGAGAGACGGAACCGAACATTATTGGATATGGTTTGTTCCATGATGAGTAACGCTGAGTTGCCGCGATTATTCTGGGGATATGCACTAGAATCGGCTGCATATCTTTTGAACCGAGTTCCAACCAAGACTGTGCCTACCACACCATATCAGATGTGGAATGGGAAGAAACCTTGTCTTAAGTATCTTAAGACATGAGGATGTCCAGCTTTTGTAAAGAAGCAGCATGCGGACAAGCTCGAGGCACGCTCAGTAAAATGCAAATTTGTAGGATATCCAAAGAACTCCAAGGGATATTACTTCTATTACGTAGAGGAACAAAAGGTCTTTGTTTCTCTTCATGCCTGCTTCTTAGAAACTGAGTTTTTAGAAAATAAGAAGAGTGGGGACGCAATAGAACTGGAAGAAATTCCAGAACCACAAGCTATTACTGAAACCTTGGTAGAATAAGAAGGTTCAGGAGAACAGGACATCCCGACGCCACTCCGCAGGAGTAGTAGGGAATCTCTGTTAGTGTATATGCCCTAGAGGCCATTACTGTATCATATTAGTATGTATATTACTTGATGGAAGCTTGGGATATTCACAGTTGTATATACAATCTTGCTCGAAATGGTAGTATACTACTTGGTTTGTCTCTGCTTTAATGTGTACATGTGTTTCTTTTATTATATCACCTATACGCATTAGTGGAGCCCTTAGGATCTTTGCTTGATTACCAGCGTTGTGATGGCAGTCACACTCATGGGGGCTGGGTAATCTACAAACACATCCTTATTTACACGTCCCTGGTCGTGGGATTATCGAGACAGGGCATCGATACTCCGGAGTAGACTAGCGTATGCGCTTCTCATCCCAGCGTGGGAGACGGCCTGTCCCACAGCCGTCAGTACGTCGTACTTGAGATAGTATGCGGGTGCTCGTAAGGTTACGAGTACACTGGACATGACTCGTCGGGAACTGTTGGTTGGTATTATACCTATCGTCAGTGATCAGTTCCCAGGTGACATGAGTACAGCTTAGTCCGCTGACTTGACAATGTCACTTCGCCTCGAGTGTGTTCCCACTGTACTTTGATTACTACCCTACCACGGCTCAAAGGAGTCGTGCAAACATGTAGTTTTTGGGTGCAGTCCCGAAGCACTTGGAGGCAGTGACGGTTAGACAGGATTCGTCTCTCCCGGTATTGGGGGTTGACATCGCGCTGTGTCCAGGAGAGCCATTACACAAGTAGTCCCTGGCCAGGGCAAGCGAGATATACTGGTAGGTTTCCAGTGTTATCTCAGGGTGTTCTGGGCTACACTCCGACACGACTTGTACCGCTATTAGGGGACTGACGTTTACCGCCCCCTAGGCCCGCCATGCGATGTATCAAACGAACAGACCGGACTGTACGGAGTCTGTCACATTCAGGCTCAGTAGGACTTCAGATGGGTTCACCTCGTCAGTCTTCTTATCGGCATCTACCTGGGGACCGTTACGTACAGCTAGTGCCGCTTGCGGTCAATGGTTAAACCCACTGCCAGCGTAGTGTCGAGTCTTTAGAGTCCCACACAGAGGGTTATTCGCCTTTAGGCAAAATGAGTAGAGGTCGCATGGTTTTGCGACAAGGTTCGTTCACATCCGTGCACTTGTGCACGTTTGCTGTCCGGACAGCTTATACTAACGGGCTTTGGTTTAAGCCGGATCCTAGTATATGATTTGGGATTGGTTTTATCTCATTGTATTCGTGTTCCTCGGATCACGGATACGGGTGCGTATGCACAGTTGACTGAGACAGAGTGAGAGGACTTAGATTAGGGTTGATGACCATTGTCATTTTCTTAACCCTAATGCTTATGTGTGAATTATGATTAATTGATATTAGTTAAATATAATTGTGCATGGTTAGGGTTGTTGACCATTTTACTACATTTGACTAGTTGACCAAGGTTGACATGTTGACCATCATCATTCCATATGAAAGATGCTCTTTGATCCTTGCAAATTACATTTAATGTGAAATGATAATGGTCAAGTCTTGATTAACCATGACAATTATCTTAGCTAATTTTCTATTTTCCATAATTCACATATATGAGGAGAATGGTTCATTATCTTATTCATTCTATCATTCTAGTTCTCTCTCCTCCTCTTCCTCTCTCTCTAGCTCTCCCCTCTCATGAGTTGAGAATCCCTTGAGCTTGAGATAATTCCCTATAAAATACTCTCTACTCTTTTCTAAGGTTCTAGGATTAGCACTCCAAGCATCTTAATTACTTCTAGCTTGAAGTTGAAGCCAAAGGTTGAGGCTCTCGGGTGGATCCTTCTTCGACTAGAGAAGGCGACAAGGAGATTACTTTCTTTCACTCCAAGGAGCAAGGAGAGAAGGACATAAAGCCCTAGGTATAACCTCTCTTCCATGTAGCTAAACTTCTTTTAGCTTTGTAGTTAGTTTTTGTTTAGCAAAGATCATCCTTTAGTTAGTCCATGTTTCCTAGTGCGATAAAAATCCGTTTTTTATACCGTTTCCGCCTCCCCGCAAGCACCACGGTGGGCAACGTGGACTTACAGTGGTATCAGAGCCTAACTAAACATAAACTAGCTAGTTAGTAAAGTGTATAGAAGTTCGATCGGTAAAAATCACAAAACTTTTTTCAAAAAACCCAAGTTTCTGCCGATTTTTAAATCTGCTTTAAAAATAATAAATCACACCTTAAAAATCGGCTCAGGGTTTTTACAGTACACCCAAGAAAAACAAACCTGTGAACCGACCAACTCACCGTGGTTCCGCGGCAGAAGCTTTCTTCTGCCGCAGATCCACGGCCGAGTTGACTCGGCCGCGGCTCGTTTCTCTTGCAGTGTTCTTATTTTATGGTTTTGGGATTTTTAAGATATTTTATTTCTGCCCAAATTTTCCAAAAAAGAAATTTGTATTTAGGGTGGCTATAAATCTGTATTTTTGATCGAACTTCCCTATACTTTGACTAATGGGTTATATCTGTGATGTTTATATGTATTGAACGTCTGCTAATCGTTATACGTCGATTAATGGGGGTTATACATATCTGTGATCTGTAATGCTTGTTGGTTTGTGTATATGAACTCGGTGGATTGTCGCGGATGAATAGCCGGGGTGGATGTGAGATGAGAGTTTCTTTTTTCTTTCATTCATATAATATGTAAATTGAAGTAATATTATTTGTTTGGCCGCACAACCGGGTCGGGGTTGTAGCCGTCATTGTATAATTTCTTTTTACTGTTTTTTCTCCTAGGATAGACCCATGGTGGGGTGCACAAACTATCGGGTATCTCGAAATGCCGAGTGGCCTACTCACGTCGTTGAGGGAGGTTGCTTCGCTTCGGGTACTTGGCGGGTAGTTTGCCGCACCCGTAGGGGTCTTAGGTGGGGTATTGGCTATTCATCGCGACCGTGTAATCCGCTTTTCGTTGCAGGCTCGAACGAATCGCGGATTCCTAGTATATCTAAAGTGTTCATCTGTGGTCTGGATTGACTAGCATTTCTATATATCTATATATGATATCTATTTAGGTGTTGCTTATGTTTTGCATCCGCTCTAGTCCATCCCCCGCTCTGTCGTTAGTTAAGTAACCTAACGGGTGATGACGGGGCCCCATGGCGAATGCGGATGGCATAAGCGTACACCATATTTTGGTTGTTTTCTGCAATGGTAGGATTAAAAGATGGGACGCATTAAAATTAATGCAAGAAAATAAACCAAGTAAAAGTTGATTGGAACACTTTGAAAACCACTCGGTTCTTTTCAAAACTAAACTTTTAAATGCGGAGCTTGAACCACTCCTTTTAAAAGCTATCTCGTTCCATCGATTATATCAAGTTCACTACGTTCACGGTTTCGCCAAAACCATTCGTAGCCCTTCATCATTTCAGTTAAATATTCGGTAGTATTCAAGCTATGTATTTTGACCTCACGCCAAGGCATAGTGATTGGTAGCTGCCGGATATTTATCTGTTGCATAGATAGAATGCGTTGGTTTGAGACAGTCGTACTGCCATTTTGGTCTACGTCAAGGGTAGGTACGGGTGGGTTCAAATTAACCTGGATAATGATGGGAAGAGCTTGACATGTGACTTATGACATTTTGACCTCACGCCAAGGTCATAAGAGCATGGGGCAAAAATCCACATTCGGGAGTTTCATAAGTACTGAAACTTGCTAGCGCGGCATACCATTTAGAGTGTGATGATTCTGGTAGAATTCCTTCAGTTTTATCACGCGATGATATTTAGATCCCGATCCTACTGTGAGTATATGCTACTCCTCGGGAAATTTCTCACTTAACGATCAATGCTATAAACCTAGTAGGTGTCTAGAAAGGTATTAGCGGGGCTACGCCCCAAGGGAAAAAAGGTTACTTAATTAAGGAACTTCACGAAAGCGTTGGAAAACCTCCCTCGAAGTACCAACACTGGCCTGGCTGAACGGTTAAGCAAGTATTGTACGGTGAGATTGATCCCGACTGATTCTTCCTTTATGGTTTGAGGAGGGATTCAAGAGACAGTGGGAGCCATCCTGTTTAGACAAACTAAAAACCACTCTAAACTTGCAAGAGCATCATGCTAAAGTGTTTCTTTTCTCTCTCCTAATTGCAGCGACCATTCAACATGACCGGACTTAAGTTATTACTAGATAAAAACATACTGACAGGACCAAACTACAAAGATTGGTTCAGGAATGTCAAGATGGCAATCACTTATGACAAGTTGGGGTATATCCTTACCACCAAAGCTCCCCCTGTCCCAGGTCCCACCTCCAGTGTCGCGGATATAGAAATCCGTAAGACATGGGAGATTGATTGCGCGAAGGCCAAATGCCTCGTGCTTGCCTCTATGGACAACGAACATCAGAGGAGGCACGGGAATATGGACCTCGAGTCCATATTTCTCCATACAAAAGATCTGTATGGAGAGCAGTCTCGTATCGCAAGATACGAAGTATCGAAGAAGCTATTTTCGGCAAGATTGGCCATCGGATCATCGGTAGCGGAACACGTGCTTAAGATGATTGGCTACATAGAGGAGCTCGCGGACCTTGGGACCACGTTGGAGAATGAACTCTACACTTACTTGATTCTCCAGTCCCTTCCTTCCACTTACGCCCAGTTTATCTTTAACTTCAACATGCAAGGAAAGGAGGCTGAACTTTCCGAACTTCTGAACATGTTAAGGAGTGCTGAGGGCACCCTATAGAAAGGTAGGGAGACATCCACTTTGTTTGTAGGAGCATCTTCCTCTTCTAGGTCCAGGGCGAAAGCCAAGGGAAAGAAGAAGAAAGCCCCCGCCAAACCAAGGGGCGGTGTCAGTAAAGTGGATACGAAGGGAAAGGGAAAGGCAACAAAGGTAGCGGGAAAGTTGGTAGGAAAGGAAGAATGCTTTTACCGTCATAAGAGTGGACACTGGAAACATGATTGCAAGGCTTGGAAGGCCAGAACCCAGGATCTGAAGCGAGTTGCGGTTTCAGCTTCAGGTGTGTATGTTATTGAAAACTGTCTATCAATAAACTCTACATCCTGGGTATTGGATACCGGATCAGGATCTCATATCTGTAATTCTTTGCAGGCGTTGAGAAAGCGTAGGGTTTTGAAGGCAGGTGATATGACCCTCAGAGTTGCAAACGGAGCTAGCATGGATGCTGAGGCCGTGGGGGACTATCACCTGGGATTGTCAGATGGACACTTTTTGGTTTTGCATAGTTGTTATTTTGTACCAAAAGCAACTTGTAATATCATTTCTGTATCTTTATTGTCTAAAGAAGGTTATAAATTTGCATTTGTAAGTAATGTTGTGAACATTCACCTTAATCAAGTTTTGATTGGGTCAGGTACATTAAACAACGGTATATACGTATTAAACCAACCACAGATTTTCAATGTCCAGAATACACACAAAAGAAAGTCTCCAGAAATCAACAAAACTTTCTTATGGCATTGTAGACTGGGTTACATCAATGAGAGAAGGTTGACTAAGTTACATACAGAAGGATATTTGGATCCGTTCGAATATCAATCATATGCAACTTTTCAATCCTGTCTCAAAGGAAAGATAACAAAGACTCCGTTCACTGGACACGGAGTAAGAGCGAGCGAGCTCTTGGGACTCGTACACAGCGACGTGTGCGGTCCAATGTCTACACATGCGCGAAGCGGTTATTCTTACTTCATTACTTTTACGGATGGTTTTTCAAGGTTCGGACATGTTTTCTTAATGAAGCATAAATCTGAAGCCTTTAAAAAGTTCCAGGAATACAAGAATGAAGTAGAAAAACAAGCAGGCAAAAGTATCAAGACACTCAGATCTGATCGAGGTGGTGAATACTTGAGTGCCGAGTTCCTGGATTACCTAAAAGAGAATGGAATTCTCTCTCAGCTTACTCCTCCATACACTCCGCAACATAACGGTGTATCGGAGAGACGGAACCGAATCTTATTGGATATGGTACGATCCATGATGAGTAACGCTGAGTTGCCGCGATCATTCTGGGGATATGCGCTAGAATCAGCCGCATACCTTTTGAACCGAGTTCCCACTAAGACTGTGCCTACCATACCATATGAGTTATAGAGTGGGAAGAAACCCTATCTTCAATACCTGAAGATTTGGGGATGTCCAGCTTTTGTCAAAAAGCAGCATGCGGACAAACTTGAGGCACGCTCAGTACTGTGCAAGTTTGTGGGATACCCAAAGAACTCCATGGGGTATCTTTTCTATTACGCAGAGGAACAAAAAGTCCTTGTTTCTCGTAATGCCCACTTTCTGGAACATCAGTTCTTAGAAAAGGAAATAAGTGGGAGCGCAATAGAACTGGAAGAAATTCTAGAACCACAAGCTATTACTAAAAGTTTAGTAGAACCAGAGGGTTCGAAAGATCAGGACATTCCTACGCCGCTCCGCAGAAGTAGTAGGCAGTCTCATCCGCCCGAGAGATACTACGGTTTTCTCATAGACGGGGATAGAGAAGATTGCATCATTGATTGTGATGAGCCTACTAGCTTCCAGCAAGCCATTCAGAGCGTTGACTCGGTAAAATGGCTGGATGCAATGCGGACCGAAATAGAGTCCATGTACACCAACAAAGTATGGATGTTGGACATTGCTCCAGATAGGGTAAAACCCGTAGGATGCAAGTGGATCTTCAAAAGGAAGATTGGTATAGATGGACAGGTTGAGACCTATAAAGCTAGACTAGTTGCAAAGGGTTTTCGTCAGAGACCTGGTTTGGACTATGACGAAACCTTTTCTCCAGTAGCTATGCTGAAATCCATTCGGATCCTTCTTGTCATTGCTGCCTTCCATGATTATGAGATTTGGCAGATGGACGTAAAGACCGCTTTTCTAAATGGAAATTTAAAGGAGTGTGTCTATATGGACCAGCCAGAGGGTTTCATTCAGAGTGGGAGCAGCGGAAAGGTGTGCAAGTTGATCAAGTCCATTTATGGACTAAAGCAGGCATCGCGGAGTTGGAACATCTGTTTTGATGAGACGGTCAAGGAATTTGGCTTTATCAAAAATCCAGATGAACCATGCATCTATAGTAGATTTGTAGCAAAAACTGTAGTATTCCTCGTTTTATACGTGGATGACATTCTCTTAATAGGAAATGACATTCCTATGCTACAATCTGTCAAAGGGTTCTTGTCACACAGGTTCTCCATGAAAGACCTGGGTGATGCCTCATACATTCTGGGGATCCGGATCTACCGTGACAGATCCAAGAGGATATTAGGACTCTCACAGTCCAGGTACATCGACACCATACTGAAAAGATTCAGTATGGAAGATTCCAAGCGCGGTAATCTACCGGCTTGTCACGGGATCACCCTCTCCAAAGAGATGTCCCCCAAGACTGATTTGGAGAGGGATCGCATGTCTATTATACCCTACGCTTCTGCGGTAGGCTCTATAATATATGTGATGTTGTGTACCAAACCAGATGTGGCTTATGCACTGAGTGTGGTAAGCAGGTATCAGTCAAACCCTGGGGAGAAACTCTGGATAGCGGTAAAGAACATTCTCAAGTACCTGAGAAGGACTAAGGAGATGTTCTTGGTGTATGGCGGAAAATACCTCCAGATTGAGGCCTTTGCTGACTCCAGTTTCCATAGTGACAAGGATGATTCCAAGTCCATGTCGGGTTTTGTCTTTACCCTCAATGGAGGGGCGGTGTGTTGGAAGAGTTCCAAACAGGAAACCATTGCTAACTCGACTATGGAAGCGGAATACATTGCTGCATCTGATGCCGCAAAAGAAGTTGTCTGGATAAGGAAGTTCATGAAAGAACTTCAGGTGGTTCCGTCCATTGTTGATCCAATAGCTCTGTATTGCGACAACAACGGGGCTATAGCTTTAGCAAAGGAACCCAGGTCCCATCAGAAATCCAGACACATCTTGAGGCGGTATCACCTGATCAGGGAGATCGTGGATCGCAAGGAGATCGAGGTTCGGAGGGTTGCTTCAGAAGATAACACTGCAGATCCATTCACGAAGGCCTTACCCCAGACTCAGTTCGAACGGCTGATCGAGATGATAGGTCTTCGATACGCCAGTACATGGCCTTAGTGCAAGTGGGAGATTGTTAGTGTATATGCCCTAGAGGCCATTACTGTATCATACTAGTATGTATATTACTTGATGGAAGCTTGGGATATTCACAGTTGTATATACAATCTTGCTCGAAATGGTAGTATGCTACTTGGTTTGTCTCTGCTTTAATGTGTACATGTGTTTCTTTTATTATATCACCTATACGCATTAGTGGAGCCCTTAGGATCTTTGCTTGATTACCAGCGTTGTGATGGCAGTCACACTCGTGGGGGCTGGGTAATCTACAAGCACATCCTTATTTACACGTCCCTGGTCATGGGATTATCGAGACAGGGCATCGATACTCCGGAGTAGACTAGCGTATGCGCTTCTCATCCCAGCGTGGGAGACGGCCTGTCCCACAGCCGTCAGTACGTCGTACTTGAGATAGTATGCGGGTGCTCGTTAGGTTACGAGTACACTGGACATGACTCGTCGGGAACTGTTGGTTGGTATTATACCTATCGTCAGTGATCAGTTCCCAGGTGACATGAGTACAGCTTAGTCCGCTGACTTGACACTGTCACTTCGCCTCGAGTGTGTTCCCACTGTACTTTGATTACTACCCTACCACTGCTCAAAGGAATCGTGCAAACAGGTAGTTTTTGGGTGCAGTCCCGAAGCACTTAGAGGCAGTAACGGTTAGACAGTATTCGTCTCTCCCGGTATTGGGGGTTGACATCGTGCTGTGTCCAGGAGAGCCATTACACAAGTAGTCCCTGGCCAGGGCAAGCGAGATATACTGGTAGGTTTCCAGTGTTATCTCAGGGTGTTCTGGGCTACACTCCGACACGACTTGTACCGCTATTAGGGGACTGGCGTTTACCGCCGCCTAGGCCCGCCATGCGATGTATCAGACGAACAGACCGGACTGTACGGAGACTGTCACATTCAGGCTCAGTAGGAGTTCAGATGGGTTCACCTCGTCAGTCTTCTTATCGGCATCTACCTGGGGACCGTTACGTACAGCTAGTGGCGCTTGCGGTCTGTGGTTAAACCCACTGCCAGCGTAGTGTCGAGTCTTTAGAGTTCCACACAGAGGGTTATTCGCCTTTAGGCAAAATGAGTAGAGGTCACATGGTTTTGCGACAGGGTTCGTTCACATCCGCGCACTTGTGCACGTTTGCTGTCCGGACAGCTTATACTAGCGGGCTTTGGTTTAAGCCGGATCCTAGTATATGATTTGGGATTGGTTTTATCTCATTGTATTCGTGTTCCTCGGATCACGGATACGGGTGCGTATGCACAGTTGACTGAGACAGAGGGAGAGGACTTAGATTAGGGTTGATGACCATTGTCATTTTCTTAACCCTAATGCTTATGTGTGAATTATGATTAATTGATATTAGTTAAATATAATTGTGCATGGTGAGGGTTGTTGACCATTTGACTACATTTGACTTGTTGACCAAGGTTGACATGTTGACCATCATCATTCCATATGAAAGATACTCTTTGATCCTTGCAAATTACATTTAATGTGAAATGATAATGGTCAAGTCTTGATTAACCATGACAATTATCTTAGCTAATTATCTATTTTCCATAATTCACATATATGAGGAGAATGGTTCATTATCTTATTCATTCTATCATTCTAGTTCTCTCTCCTCCTCTTCCTCTCTCTCTAGCTCTCCCCTCTCATGAGTTGAGAATCCCTTGAGCTTGAGATAATTCCCTCTAAAATACTCTCTACTCTTTTCTAAGGTTCTAGGATTAGCACTCCAAGCATCTTAATTACTTCTAGCTTGAAGTTGAAGCCAAAGGTTGAGGCTCTCGGGTGGATCCTTCTTCGACTAGAGAAGGCGACAATGAAATTACTTTCTTTCACTCCAAGGAGCAAGGAGAGAAGGACATAAAGCCCTAGGTATAACCTCTCTTCCATGTAGCTAAACTTCTTTTAGCTTTGTAGTTAGTTTTTATTTAGCAAAGATCATCCTTTTGATAGTCCATGTTGCCTAGTGCGATGAAAATCCGATTTTTATACCGTTTCCGCCTCCTCGCAAGCAACGGGGTGGGCAATGTGGACTTACAATCTCATCCTCCCGAGAGATACTACGGTTTTCTCATAGACGGGGATAGAGAGGATTGCACTATAGACTATGATGAGCCTACTAGCTTCCAGCAAGCCATTCAGAGCGGTGACTCAGTAAAATGGCTGGATGCAATGCGGACCGAAATGGAGTCCATGTACACTAACAAAGTATGGACTTTGGACGTTGCTCCAGATGGGGTAAAACCCGTAGAATGCAAATGGATCTTCAGAAAGAAGATTGGTGTAGATGGACAGGTTGAAACCTATAAAGCTAGACTTGTTGCAAAGGGTTTCCGTCAAAGACCTGGTTTGGACTATGATGAAACCTTTTCTCCAGTAGCTATGCTAAAATCTATTAGGGTCCTTCTTGCTATTGCTGCCTTCCACGATTATGAAATCTGGCAGATGGACGTAAAGACAACTTTTCTAAATGGAAATTTGGAAGAGAGCGTCTATATGGATCAGCCAGAGGGATTCATTCAGAGTGGGAGCAGCGATAAAGTATGCAAGCTGCTTAAGTCCATTTATGGACTAAAGCAGGCATCACGGAGTTGGAACATCTGTTTTGATGATGCTGTCAAAGAATTTGACTTTATCAAAAATCCAGATGAACCTTGCATATACAGTAAGATTGTAGGGAGAGCTGTAGTATTCCTCGTCTTGTACGTGGATGACATTCTCCTAATAGGAAATGATATTCCTATGTTACAGTCAGTCAAAAGATTCTTGTCACATAAATTCTCCATGAAAGACCTGGATGATGCCACCTACATTCTGGGGATCTGAATCTATCGTGATAGATCAAAAAGGATGTTAGGACTTTCGCGGTCCAGGTACATAGACACCATAGTGAAGAGATTCAGTATGGATGTATCTAAGCGCGATAACCTACCGGCTTGTCACGGAATCACCCTCTCCAAAGAGATGTCTCCTAAGACTGATTTGGAAAGGGATCGCATGTCGATAATACCCTACGCTTCTGCGGTAGGCTCTATAATGTATGCGATGTTATGTACCAGACCAGATGTAGCATACGCATTGAGCGTAGTAAGCCGGTATCAAGCAAACCCAGGGGAGAAGCACTGGATAGCAGTAAAGAACATTCTCAAGTACCTGAGGAGGACTAAGGAGATGTTCTTGGTGTATGGCGGAAAAGACCTCCAGATGGAGGTCTTTGCCGACTCCGGCTTCCAGAGTGAAAAAGATGACTCTAAATCCATGTCGGGTTATGTCTTTACCCTCAATGGAGGGACGGTCTGTTGGAAGAGTTCCAAACAGGAGACCGTTGTTGACTCAACGATAGAAGCAGAGTACATAGCTGCTTGCGATGCCATAAAAGAAGCTGTCTGGATGAAGAAGTTCCTGACAGAACTTCAGGTGGTTCCTTCCAGTGTTGGTCCAATACCTCTGTATTGTGACAACAACGGCGCTATAGCTTTAGCAAAGGAACCCAGGTCCCATCAGAAGTCCAGACACATCTTAAGGCGGTATCACCTGATCAGGGAGATCGTAGATCGCCGGGAGATCGAGGTAAAGAGAGTAGAGATGGAGAATAACATTGCTGATCCATTCACAAAGGCCCTTCCTCAAACGCAGTTCGAGAGGCTATTCGAGATGATAGGTCTACGATATGCCAGCTCATGGCCCTAGTGCAAGTGGGAGATTGTTAGTGTATATGCCCTAGGGGCCATTATTGTATCATACTTGTATGTATATTATTTAATGGAAGCTTGGGATATTCACAGTTGTATATACAATCTTGCTAAACATGGTAGTATACTACTTGGTTTGTGTCTACTTTAATATGTGCATATGTTTCTTGTAACGTATCACTTATACATATTAGTAGAGCCCATAGGATCTTTGCTTGATTACCAACGTTGTGATGGTAGTCACACTAGTGGGGGCTGGGTAGTCTGTAAGCAACATCCTATACAGGTCACTGGTCGTTGGATTATCGAGATAGGGCATCGATATTCCGAAGTAGACTAAGTGTGTACGCTTCTCATCCCAGTTGGGGAGATGGTCTATCCCACAGCCATCAGTATGTCGTACTGGAGATAGTATGCAGGTGCTCGTTAGGTTATGGGTACACCGGACAGGACTCGCAGGGGAACTGTTAGATGGTATTATACCCGTCGTCAGTTAACTGTTCCCAGGTGGCATGAGTACAGCATAGTCCGCAGACCTGACATTGCTACTTCGCCTCGAGTGTGTCCTACTGTTCTTAGATTGCTACCCTACCACGGCTCAAAGGAGTCGTGCAAACAGGTAGCAGTTGGGTGCAGTCCCGAGCACTTGGAAACAGTAGTGGTTAGACAGGATTCGTCTCTCTCGGTATTGGGAGATGATATCGCGCTGTGTCAGAGAGCCATTACGCAAAGTCCCTGGCCAGGGCAAGTGAGATTACTGGTATGATCCAGTAGTTTTCTCAGGGTGTAATGGGCTACGCTCCGACATGACTTATACAGCTATTAGGGGATTGATGCTTGCCGCCCCTAGGCTTGATATGCGATAGTCTTAGACGAACAGACCGGACTGTATGGAGATTGTCACATCAGGCTCAGTAGGAGTTCGGATGGGTTTCCTCATCGGCTTTCTTATCGACATCTATCTGGGGACCGTTACGTACAGCTAGTGCCGCTTGCGGTCTGTGGTTAAACCCACTGCCAGCGTAGTGTCGAGTCTTTAGAGTCCCACACAGAGAGTTTCCCTGCTCCAGGCGAAACGATATAGAGGTCGTATGGTTTTACGACAAAGGTTCGGACGCGTACGTGTGTTTACGCACGTACGACTTTTTGGAAAGTTTTTACTAGCCGGCTTTGGTTTAAGCCAGATTCTAGTATCGGTTTATTGGATTTATACAGTCTAAAGTTTTTCCGTGTTTTCACGGATTGGAGGGGCGTTCTCGTAATTTGTCGGGAAGCTTCTAGAAGCATGGTGACTTGGGAGGGTAAGGTGGCATTACATTAAATGAGATTAGTGACTCATTTGTGTGATTCATCCATGTCATTAATGCATCATAAATGCTTAATGACTCATGGAGATGAATCACTCATAGATATTTATGAAGCATGGTTGTTAATTCTATTATTTCATTTTTGGATAAATAAATAATGCTTCATATATATTATGATAGATCATTATCTCATTTTATTCTAATCTTCACCTTCTCTCTCCTCAAGCTCACTCTCTCTTCAAACTCTAACCCTAACCTCTCATGAGTTGAGATCAAGGGTTAGCTAGACTAATACATCCTTAACTTCACTCTATATTACCTAGGTAGCTTAGATTAGCACTTTGAGCAACCTAGTTATCTCAAGTTTGAGATTAAGCTTGGCATAGGAGCTTTCGGGTGGATCGTCTTTGATTCGAGGAGGCCGTTGAGGTGCCGATGTTTCAAGGAGCCTACGAGGAGTGGAGGACAACGATGAAGACCCGAAGGACATGTAACGTGAGGTATAACTTCGAATCCGAGTAGTTAAACCTCTAGTAGATAGTTAGCGATGGTTTAGATACGATTTATGCGCTCAAGTCCGTGTTACGAAGCTTTGATAATCGTTTTTCATATATTCCGCCTCCCCGCAAGTTCGTGGGGTGCGTGACATGGATTTACAAAAAATGCATTTAAAATTTAGTTTAAAGCTACTTTTTTAATTCTATGTTTATTTTTAATAAAAACAAACAGTACAGGGGTTAAGAGAGGAGGCCAAGAGACTAGGGTTAGGAAAATGGAGGCATTACCTACGGGCAATTCCGGCGGTGCCGGCCCCTCTAGCTCATCTCGCCGGTCAAAAACCGGTGGCTAGGACTTGGATTCATGCCATGTATCCCTGTCGCTTGGTATACTTCAGTGCACGCGTTTGATTATTTTGTGATTTTTCATTTTACGTGCAGTGCACGTGCAAACCTTTGAACTTCTAAAAGTTTAAAAGAAAAAATCAACAAAAATATATGTGGCTGGGGGGATTTGAAAACAGGGGCTACGTCACAGCAGTGCAAGGCTTTACCAATGAGCTCCAAGTGCTTTCTTTCTATTCAAAAGTAAATCAAATACTTATAGCATACACAAGATTGCAAATACTCCATTTATACATTAACTTTTACACAAATTTTCTGTACACCAAAACATAGTTGTTACAATTTGTAACTTTGTTTTCTTTTATGCAAAAATTAAATATAAATCTCTACTATTTTAATTAGAACACATAGGGCCAGAGCAAAAAGCTTCCCTCTTTTTTTCTATCAAGTAATAGGAAAAAATGAGAAAAATCTTTTAGCAAACCCTAAATCCATACCACATCATACTTTCAAATAGATATTATTACCTTTTTACCCTTTTCATTGAAATGCTAAAAAAAGCAATTATTATCATGGGCCACCTTCATCCATCTTTCTCTCTCCCCTTCTCTCTCTCACATATGCACGCACACATTTATTACTGATAGAAGGATAAAAGAAAAGGATCAAATACATACTTCATGAATTTGAACAATTTATATATCACCCTTAAATATTTTTTTCATTCTTAAATTTTTTATAGTTTTGTCCATAATATTTAATATATACACATGTGCATCATGTGCAAATTACTAGGGTGCACGTGCGATACACATGTTTATTGGTTTAATTTTTTTAGAAACCCCCCATATGTTCTAGAGTAAGGTGTGATGCACATGTGTTCTAGAGTAAAGTGCGATGCACATATGTTCTAGAGCAAGGTGCACATGGGGGGTAAACTAATAACAAACGTAAATTCATGAGCTTGCATGTAACATTTCAGAAAATATAAAATATTATTTTTGGAATTTAATATTAAATTAATATATTTTCCGAAAACTGACCGATTTGCAAAATTGGGGTTTTCGAAAATGGGTATAAATATATACCAATATTTGTGAAATAAATGGAAATTAAAATGATTTATTCATTTAAAAATATATTTAAAGGATTTGGCTTTTTTAAAATTTATTATATGCAGTTTAGATAAAAATAACGATTAGTGCACTGCTAATCGCGATTAGGCCAAATCCGTATTTCTACAGTTTTTTATGGTTAGTGCACCATGACATGTTACATGTTATTTCATTTGTGTTGTTTTATTGGGTTTATGTGTTATTGGTGAGAAAAGAAAAGAAAAGGGAAAAATGTGTCATGATGATTAGAGAGAGAGAGAATGGGTGAATGGGGGTGAGAATAAAAGAGGAAAGAGAGAGAGGGGCAGCCACACCTTTCATTTCCCCCATTATTTTCTTTTTTCATCTTCCTCCAACCTTATCTCCCTCCACCTCCAACCTATGAAATTATCTAAAAAGCTTCACCAAAACTCTAACCCCCTTTCATTAAAAATGACCCCCTCCTTATCCTCTACAAAATGGACCAAGCAAATTTTGGTTTTGGAGACTTTGGTCGAGCTAGGGTTTTTCTTGAGCTACACCCATGAGGTATAACCCCTTCCATTTAGTTTAGTTTGAGTTCCTAGCATTTTAGTTTAGTTTAGGAGTTGTTGTAGTGGGGTATTATGATGTTTGGAAATTCAAGAGAAGGGATATGTTACTTGTGGACCTATAACCAGTAGCGGGTGTTTACTTAGACTTGAGAAGTGTTTTTACTGGCCTAGACCCGGATTAGAAACCAATACCCGGATTTAGGATTTCCCGACGTCGGAAATTGTGACAGTTTAGGATGGTATTTAGGAATCTGGGATGACCCGAGACCTTTATAAAATAAGTTCCCATGACCACGAGACGTGCATGCAACCATGGACCACTCCCTGAAACCCGAGCCCAATATCACCAAGTCTGGCCGCAGATTTAATCCCCCAGGCCGCAAATTGCGGCCTGGTCTTGATGGTTTGGGTTGGTGTTTGCTTCATGTCTTCCTTAGCTGATATCTAGAGCAACCCTATATGCAACTTTTCTTAGTTTGACCTGAGTCAAAATCTGGGAGCATTTTGGTATGATTTTGGCTATGTTTTCCGTATTTTGAAATGTTTGGTTTTGCTATTTGAATTTTTATTTGGTTGTTGGATGTTTGTACATCAACAACAAGGGTTGTTTGATTGTTTTGCACGCGTAGGTCGTAGGTTCTAACCTATAGGCGATTCGTGTGCCGTTTCGGTTTTCAGAACTTGATTTTAATAGCGTTGCGATATGTGTTATTATTGTAGGTACCTTCATGTGGATTCCGAGGAGATGGAGCGTGGCGTCATCGACTTCGGCAAGCGAAGACCAAGGTGAGTGGATCTATATCCACGGGGGAAGTCGGGTGGATGGCGTATAGCACCCCCGCAAAGTTTTGGTGGAAACCGATTTGTAGCTTATGGTTAAGAAACCTAGATTTGGAAACTAGGGTTAGAGTTAAAAGATTGTTAGTAAAACCATATTATAAATTAAGGATAGTTAGAAGTGATATGATACGATTAGTATGTGATGACGGGACTTGAGAATGAGATTTGATGATTTTGCCGTTTAGGGTACTATAGGACTAGATAGTCGACGTAAATGAGTCATCCGAACCATACCTATTTTCAAACTGAAGAATCGTATGCATCTTTTAAACTGATACTTTGAGGGATGTTACGGATTTTCAAATGATATCTTTTCCTTAAAAACACCGTAGCCCCTACTTTGAAAACTACGATTCGCATCTTTCAAAAACGGTTTGTATGGTTCGAGTGTGTATGTTAGATTAGATACTTATGCTTATAGTAAAGGTAGAATGTATTTGTAAAATTGACTTGATGAGGGATATAAATGCGATGAAAAGAATATATGACGTGATATGATGATTTGGTGATATGTTGGAATACGTGTCACGCCCCGCTTCCCAGAGTACACTAAAATGGGCACGTGACATAGCCAACCATGCTACCTGTGGGTAGGAAGTATCCATCCACAGTCACATTACGGCTGTAGAGATATCAAGAACAAAATAAAACTATCTAAAACATGTCCATAATCCAAGATAAATCATGAGTCAAGAATAAATAAATGCGGAAGCGAAAGATCCAATACAAATAACTGGAATGTATGTCCCATAATGCGGGCTCACATCAGGAATAAAAATGCAGGAAAGAAAAACTAACTACTGCTGACACTCACAGCTCAGCCTGTCGGCTGAAGTACTCCTGCTCGGACAGCAACAGCGGTACAGAATCTGGGCCATGCAAAACCCAGACGTCAGCGCGTCATGTCATCAAGTAATAAAACATAAACAGGATAGCAGGCAATGCAATATAAACATGAATAAAGCAAGGGTAAAATAATATAAGTCAGAGCAGTGCAGGGTAGTGTGCAGTGGGTAAACTAAAATGTTCCATCAGGTTCTAAAGTCTTTGAAACCAAATAATGTAATCCTCATCGTAACTCGTCGGCAATTATTCCGTAACACCCGGAAAACAGCAAACAATAGGTATTCCGTAACGCCCGGAAAAACAGCAAACAATGGGTATTCCGTAACGCCCGGAAAAACGGCAAACAATAGGCTGGCCCTTGGAGTTACGTTCGGTTACAATACCGATTTCCCCATACCCCCAAGTTATATGTGTAAATCAAGTCAGGTATCCCGTAATCAAGAAACTAATGCCAACGCAGGATCAGGTAAACAGGTTTGTCTGGATAGACAACAGGAACGGTCCGTGAGGACTACATGTCAGGTTTGTTGGCATTAGACACAAGATCAGGTAACGGGTCAGGTCATGGTACATCAGGTCAAGTCAAGCAGTATACGGTACCATGTCGGGTCGAGCACTATGTATGTAGCAAGTCAGGTCAAGATGTAAACGATAACATAGGTGTGCTCACAATCGGTTATATAATCAAGCATGGTTATCATCAACATGATATAAACAATGAATTAAGCAATAGGCAGATTTACTTAATTTGCAGTACAGTTATCAGTTGTGTCACAGAGATGATTTCAAAGTTATGCGAATGCAGTATGACAATTATGGCATTTTAATCATGTTAACAAGTTTAAGAACTTGTGAGGTGCCATGATTTATATAAAGGTTCAGTACAGCTATTTCAGGTTAAAATGCACACGAGTGTCCAAGTGGAACAAAACTATAAAGATAAATGCCATAAGCTATGTCAACATTAAAAATGTGATTAAACGGTAAATGTGATTATTAGGTTCAATTGCAAACTGTAAGTTCCAAATTTAAAGATAAAATGACATATAACAATATTGTACATGAAAAATGAGAACTGATCGTACCAAGTTAAATTTACAGGTTTAGGGTATCATAATATATATGTAAATATTGTATAGCATGTAGTAAAGGGTACTTGCCTCGACGGGTCGCGAACCGGGAAAAACGGAACGTAAAACGTCGGCGGGGAAACTCACGACGGGCGCACGGTTCACGGAATGAACCCAAACGGCGAACAGTGGAACCACACGGGTCGGGGGACCTCGCTGGAACGTCGGGACGCGTCGTCGGCATCGTCAAATTCCGGCCAAGTTCAGACCAGATATCAAGCATTCAAGAATGGAGGAAAAATGAGGAATGAAGAAGGAGGAAGAAGAATGAAAAGAAAGAAGAAGAAGAAGAAGAAGAAGAAGAAGGCTTACAGTGGGTTGTACGAAGGCCGGGGTACAGAGGCGAGACCGCCGGCGGCGACAGATCCGGTGGGGTTGACGTGTGCATGGTGCGCAGGCGGCCGCGGAAACAGGTGTAGGGTGCACGGGGGTTGATGAAGGAGAGGTGATGGAGATGAGAATGACGAGGATGATGGCGGGAGGCGACGACGAGGTGATCGTCGGCGGCGAGATGCAGGAGCGGGGTGCAGGTGGTCGCGGTGAGGATGCAGGGCGTGCGAGGACGTGGGGAAAGGAGGAAGGAGGATATGGGTGCGATGAGGCTGAGGAGGCGAGGAGGTCGGTAGTAGTGGCGTCGGCGTCGGGGCTGCGGCGGCGAGGAGGGAGGCGGCGGTAGCTAGGGTTGCGTGGGTTTTGGGTTATCATTGGAAAAGAACTGAGGGGGAAAAAGAGATTTAAAGTATAAAGAAGAGAGAGAGAGAGAGATTATGGGAGAGAGAGAGTGGAGAGAGAAAGATAGAGAGAGAGGAGAGAGAGAGGCGGGGAATAGAGAGAGAGAGGAGAGAGAGAGACTGGGCCCACGGAATAGGGGGCGATGATTGGTTGGGGAAAAGAAAAATTTGGTAAGGAAATGATTTATAAAAGATTTTGAATAGGAAATATATTAGATGGTTAAGTAAAATATATGCCGTTTAAATATATTAAAATTGGGATTTTGGCGCAAAGTAAAACATTTCCAAATCGCGCCCGGGTCGGGTCCAAAAATTTGAAATTGAAATAATAGAATTTTAAGTGGGATCCAAAGTTTAAAATGAAGTGTTTTATGATCAAAAAGCATACCCCCAAAACGGACACACGTACGTGCGCGTAGCCGTCCAAACTCGCCCATTTCACTGAACGGGACGAGAACACGATGCACGGACGCTACCACAGGGTTAGGGGTATCAAGCAGGCCAAGATGAATATTTTTAATTTTATTTTAGATGCCATAAATTGTTATATGCAGAAATGAATTTGCCGAGTAAAATTTACAGTAAATAACAATCAAGCAAGATAAGTGAAAAGAGCATCACATTACGCTCAAACAGTAACTGAAATTAATAGCATTGGGCTCGGGTGTTACAATACGGATGCGAGTCGATTGAGATGATTGATACCCTATCGGTCCCCTGATATGAGATTGTTGCGGATGTGACCTGGGACATAGGTATATTGAGATATTTATATATGTTGTGAATCGTGAGTGATAGCCGTACGAGACGTTAGGTCCGTACCCTCCTCGTCTTATAGGATGATAGGATCCCTGATAGCTTAATGCCGTCGTACGATGATTTTCCGTACGTGATGATTTTGACTTGAGGTTTGATCCATACCCTTGACTAGAGAATACCGTACGATGAAGTATACCGTACGGTATGTTGTAAGGCGGGATGCCGATTGATTGATTCACCGACTCGATCATATTAGATACATGTACTTGTCAGCATTTGCATGTGATTTACCTTATGCTGCATTCATGTTATTCACATTGCATTACTTATACCTGTGCTAGTACACTTACACCAGTATCGATGATGCGTATGTTACACGCACACAGATTGCCGGCTCACACACTTCATCATCGATAATTGCCATGTCACTACACAGTAGGATTGCTGCATCATGATATGACTTTTTGCATAATATACTTGATATAGTTACCTATGCACCTTTATACGATGTTGCATTTGACTTTGGAGATATTGGGAACCGCATGACATATTTTCAAAACTGGAATCATTTAAACGAGCGGTTTTCCCTTAATATGATACATCACTGTTCAATGTTGCATGATATACGGATATACTTACATTTCTATCATATGTCGCATACATCATGCTTTATAATTTTACGCATTGAGATATACCGTTTTCATGAGATTTCTGGATTTAAGAACTGTGGTCATTTTAAAAGAAAGCATGCATTATTTAAAACCCCGGTTTCTCTTGATATGATATTTCAGTGCGTCCACCATGCGTTTTCTCGGTTCTGAGACGTGTGATATGTGAAACCCGATTCGAGGAGCTGGATGAGGCCAATTGCGAGTACATGGTGGACCCGGTATGGTACCCCGGGACAAGAAAGGGATGCTGTGCAGTAAACGGTGAGCCTGGCAGAGGGACTACTACCTACCGGTGATAGTATTTGGGCTCGGCGGATATCCGGAGGATACCGACCGGAGTCGAGAGATGATATGGGCCAATCCGGACTGACGGAGCCCGTGGGCCAATCCGGACTGACGAAGCCCGAGATATGAGGATTTACGTGTCGATACTGGACACGGGTTTTATGATGTTTTCGGGTGTCGATGTTGGACACCCAGGTTCCATGATTTTGATGTGTCGCGAGGGACACCGTTGATTTATATCCTCATACTTTCATGCATACTCTTTTATGATATTTACGTGCATACAGACATTGATTATATGGGTGGACGAGATCCACATGCATGCATACATTGATTATATGGTTGGACGAGATTCACATGTATACATACCTTGATTATATTGTTGGATTATATTCGTATACATATAGGTATTGATTACATTGTTGGCACATATGATGACCCGGTCACCTTAGATATTATAGTATTACCTTTATGATATAGTTGACCTAGGAGTCGTTGTTTATTCGATTTCTACTTGTAGATGTTTTTCTATTCACGAGTTGGCAACTTACCCCCGTTGTGCCACAGTTCTTGCAGATTGACCGCATGGATCCGTAGCGGCATCGCTGGCACATAGCTTCTTTTGGGTGTTTGTATTGGTAGATGGGGCATTTGTATCGTACCCACTCTTGTATTTATATTTCATATTGTATCTAGTCAACTCCATCAATCAAAATTAGTAAATTGTATAAGTAATGAGACTTAGTGAGATTGTGGTTGCGAGACTTAGAGCGAGGGGTTTTCCGCTACTTATGGTTTTGATATCTTGCTTATTTCTTTATCTTTTGTGGTGAACTTCGCCGTTGGGCGTCGTATATTTATATATACTGTCTTGCGTGGTTGTGATCCACCATTTGGCGAAGAGCTAGCTCCCGTTTGGGGATACCATTATTCTTGTTATGTATTTGTGGTTTTGGATCAAAATATACCAAGGAGGTGCTGCCCAAATTTTTTTTAAAAGACGAAACATGTTTTCAAACTGGTAAATTTTACTTGCATTATTCATGTTCCTTTTCCATGCATTTTAGAAACCTGATTTCATTATACCTTTATTTCAAAACTTCACCTCCTTTATTATCTTAACAAGGTTTATATTTCTGGGTTTCAGCTTACTTGAATTTCGTTACGCTTTTAGACGTTGCGTGATTTAAGTGCTGGTCACGAGATAATATTTCGGGTCGTGACATTGTGGGTATGAGTTGGCATGCTTAGGAATTAGTGTTCCATGAAAGAATTTTCTCATATTTTTCAATATCTAATTGGAAAAAAGGAGAAATTTTTTTGGATACCCCCATATGTTTTAAATTAACACGTGCAACACATGTGCACAAATTCTAGTGGTTATAATTTCAGCGACAAATAAAATGAGTTAACGTATGTGAAACAAGCATATAAGTTTATCATGAAATCTACGCGGAGATAATTACTAGCATATTATTTTATGGGTATTGTTTAAACGAGAGATTAACCGAGCATAACAAGTATCGAAATGATGGTGACATGGAAATTAGAAGGTAACAAATAGCAAGAGGGCAAATGATAGGAGAAGAATGAGGAGGAGGAGAGGGCTTACGGGTTGTGTGAGTCGGTTTAACAACTGGCTCACCGTTTCTTTATTCTAACGGCGAAAAGCAACTCTGACGGTTATGAGACCCGAAGACCCGAAGGAAGAAAAGTAGAAGAAAGGGGTTATCTGAATTTGTGTGAAGGAATGAGAATGAAGTAGAAGGAGGAAATGAAATATAAAAGATTATTTGTAGATTATGAAAGGGTTTTTAAAAAAATGATAAAAATAATTATAAAATATAAGGTTCAAACCTATATCCTATGGACTAATAATGAAATGGCTTAACCAATGGAATACAAGCTTACTATTGTAAATAATTAAATAGAAACAAATATATACATAGTTTCAAACGAGAATAATTTAAAAGATAAATGGAATAAATCATTTTCATAAATTAATTAATTTTTTTCTTTCAATAAAACAAATTCTCTTTTCAAAATTTTCCTTTTCAAACAAAATCGAATAAATTCTTTATATTAAAAGAAATAAAAATAAATCTTTTTAAAAAATTCTTTCAAAACCTTTTCTTTTACAAAATGAATCATTTCGAAACAATATATTTTTGTTTATTAAAAACATTATAGTAAAAACAGGGTTGTTACAATTGACTTCATGATTAAACCAATAACCACGAGAGAGTCACCCTAGAGCCAAAGTTTACGAGCATGCAGCTCAAAAACCGCAACCGTAACCACTTCTCTAGCCGCCGATAACTCAACCAAAGGAACTGTTCGTCCCGAAAGTCGTCCATTAGCTTGAAGAACATGTCCACGCTCATCCCGACAAAGAACCCTAGGTCCTACAGAGAACTCTTTGACCGAACAATCGAAATTTGCTTTGATATTATCGCGCCGTGGATGTGACCACTCAAAGGCAGGGGTATGGAAAGGGTGTCCTGAAGACACAGGATCACACCACTTAGCCGCCATGCGCTGACTCTTTTCTAGTATCATCATCGTCATCATTATTGAAATCCCTTTCGAGGATCGAACTTGTGCCCTCTCATATGGAGAGGAAATTGATTCCAACCAAGCTAAGCCCGGTTGCTTAACTCTTTTCTAGTAGATAATACTCAGAGACAACGGTTGGTAAGGATAGTGCAGAGAGTTTTGAGAAAAGAAGGTGAGGACCTTAATTTGTTGGTGCCAAGCCTGAGGTTCCAATATTGAATTGCGAGTGCCCTGGCATAAGTTGATGGATTTTGTACTATACTATAATACTAAAGCAGCTGCAAATTTAATAGAACAAGATACACAGAGAAGAGGGAGAGGGAGAGGGAGAGGGAGAGGAAGAGCGAGGGGGGTTACCAATTTACTCAACAATGTGAGAGGTCATAAGTTCGATTCCGGAAAGGGATGATTTCGAAAAAGAAACAGAGAGAGAAGCGGGGAGGGAGGGAGAGAGAGGGCACACGATTTAGGAACCTTGCGAAAATAGCGACAATCATTTTGATTTTAGAACTCATATATTTTAAATACATAACATTATAGTCGACTACCACTCCGTTTAGAAATACTAGTTACAAATGAGTTGGGAGGACCGATGTATTGAATTCTATCGCATTATAAGCATTTGATTTTCAAATGACCTGACACCAACACTTTCTTCATGATTTGTGCATGTATATACAGATATGGGAGCATGGGATATGAGTTTTTTTTATCACTTGTTAGAGGCATGTGTTTATTAAGGGTAAATTGTCAAAAAAAAAATTAAAAAAACCAAGCACTTTTTTTCTGGTGTCAAAAAGCCTCATGCCTCAAAACAGTAGTCAAACCGTTCCGGAAATGAGTTGGGAGGGCACACGATTTAGGAACCTTGCGAAAATAGCGACTATCATTTTGATTTCAGAACTCATATATTTTAAATACATAACATTATAGTCGACTACCACTCCGTTTAGAAATACTAGTTACAAATGAGTTGGGAGGACCGATGTATTGAATTCTATCGCATTATAAGCAGTTGATTTTCAAATGACCTGACACCAACACTTTCTTCATGATTTGTGCATGTATATACAGATATGGGAGCATGGGATATGAGTTTTTTTTATCACTTGTTAGTGGCATGTGTTTATTAAGGGTAAATTGTCAAAAAAAAAAATTAAAAAACCAAGTACTTTTTTCTGGTGTCAAAAAGCCTCATGCCTCAAAACAGTAGTCAAACCGTTCCGGAAATGAGTTGGGAGGACCGCTGTTTAGATATCGCAGGAAACGAGATATAGCATGCAACTAATGGATATCATAGGTAAGGGTTTTCTTGACAACTAAAAACTTTTCTGAGGGTTTTTGAGTAACATTTTGAGGACGAGGGGTTTTTGACAACAGAAAAAAATGCTTGGATTTTTTTGTTTTTGACACTAAGTGTTGGAAATATTTTTATCCTTTTATCATTTCGAGAGTTGTGACAGCAAGAGAGAGGGATAGAGAATAAATTTAAGAGATAATTTGTACCCTAACAGAAAAATATCTCAAATTTAAAATAACGATTTTTATTTAATAATTATTACAGCAAAATACTCACCTTTGCTTACCCTCTTTAATTCACTCTCTTTGCTTTTCAACTTTGGTTTTTGCATCAACCCTTCATACTCTAAAACACTAATCCCTGTACCTGTCGAGATGTATGACTCAACTGTAACTCCTTCAAATGTCATTCCAATTTGGCTGCAACTCAATTTAAGCAACCAAGGTGCATATAATCAATTTCATACCCATGGCCGAGAAAGAAAAATATCGCACAGCCATCAACTTCACCTGATATACCTTTTCAATTTAGTACTATAAAAAATTGAATGCATTGTTTCTGATTGATAATATTACTTTGGCACAATGTAAAAAAAAGAATTATGGAATATCACATCCTCCAATTTCCAATATATTGAAATGTTATAACAAAAATGGCAAGTTATCTGGGTTGACCATAGGCATTCTCAAGAACTTGGACGCCGGGACCATAGATTCTACAACAGCGATCACTGAATGAGCCAACTAGTCGTGAAACAACCTCCTTGAAGAACATGGAAGCTACCTGCTCCACAGGTAACCTCAAGTCAATCATAGAGAAAAAGAAAATTAAATCACTCTAAGCAATTGAAAACTTGAAGGGGAGAATTTTTTTTCAAAAACCAGCAATGTGAATGGACCCGACGATGGCAAAAAGGAGAAGGCTAAATTTCACTAAACTACCCTTAACTATAAGTGCATTTCAGAAAGACATCTTAAAGTCACTTATTACAGTAAGCTTTCTTAAAGTGCTGTATTTAAGGGTATTTTAATTTTTTTTAAACTCCCATTAAATCAAAGTTAAAAAGGAATTTGCTTTAATAAATAATTTCAAGACAGTTTGGTGAAAAACAACAATAGTATGGTGAAATTTAGCCAAAAGAAAATTAAATCTCCCCAAGCGAAACAAAATTCTTAAAAAATCAAGAAACAGTAGCATGATTATAGATCCAATAATGGTGTAGAAGTTGAATTAGCTGATAGCGCTCCTTAAGCTTTGCAGAAAACCCCTCACTTTTGCCGCCCGTACAGGGATAGCACCCCCTCTTCTGAAAAGGGGCTTTACTCCCTACTTACATTATTTTTATAAAAAAATGTTTGTTTTCTACAGCTTTTTGTTGGCAATGTGCCCTTATTTTTGTGCCATTTCGCTGCCGCTTTTCCGCTGACATTGCATATTTAATACTTCTGCTGCACCTCATGCAACAGTGAAATTACATGAAAGACAATCAAAACCTATCCTCGCCCCACCCCACCCCACAAAAAAAACACACATACACACACACAACAACAACAATAATAAATTAAATAAATAATAAAAAACCCAGTTGTTACTTCCATCCAGAAACCAAGAAAAGGAGAGTAATTCTATCAGCGACTCCATTCTCCCCCCCCCCCCCCCCCCTCACTTTCTTGGAATAGATATAGAATGAGAGTTGTGCGCATAGGGCCAATAATAATGAGTAAAGGAAGCGGCCAAGAATTTGTTGTATGTTTACCACAGAAAACCCCAGGAAGAAACTCAAAAGGCAATAATTTCCCATCAATTAGAGGTGGAGTTCTCAAACCTTTACCCACTTGAACAAAGTAGTGAAAACAAGATTTTAGATACGGCACTCGTTTCTCTTCTGTTCGCTTCCCAGTCAATAAATTTCCCTTTAATTAGACGTTGCCTATGAAGCATACACAGACATGGAACCAGGACATGACAGATTTGAAACAGTATGACGTAAAGACACAGATACATGAAGACATGTATTTGAAGGCTATAAAAGTTTTGACTTATTTAAAAAAAAACACTCCCCTATGGTTTCAGTGTTTTCCAGAAAAATACCCTATAGGTTCAAAATTACATAAAACTACCATTTTTAACGGTCAATGACAGTCTAACATCCATAGGGTTTAGTTATGATAATTTTGCCCCTATGCTAAATATAATTAATTAACTTAAATAATTATTAATTAAAATATTAACAATTATTAGATAATTATAATGGTTAATTATTGAAATCAATGGCAGTGGAGGAGGCGAGGACGGGTCTGGCAATGATGGTGTGGGCGAGGTGGAATCGGCGGCGTGGCGGCGTGGCGGCTAGAGTAAAAGTTAGGGCTAGGGTTTGGGGGATGAGGGGTTCGATGGGAGGTCGGGGAAAGAGAGGGGCCTTGAGGACAGAGGGTGGGCTCGAGGGGAGGTCGGGGAAAGAGAGGGGGCTTGAGGACAGGTCGGGGATGGGTGGAGGACTAAGAAGAAGAAGAAGATGATGATGATGATGATGATGATGATGATGATGATGGAGGCGGCGGCGACGGGGGAAGTCGGGGAGGAGACGGGAGGTCGTGGGAAGGACGGGGAGGAGGGAGGTCGAGGGAGGCGGTGGGAGGAGGTCAGAGCGGAGGGGGAAGGGGTTGGGGAGGTTGTGGAGGAGGAAGGAGGTCAGGGAGGGGTGGAGGAGGCACATGGAGGAGGGCGGAGGTCGGGGAAGGGGTGGGGTTGTGGGACGGCAAGGCGGCAGCGATATGTGACAACGGCGAGGCGGCAGCTAGGGTTAGGGGAAGATGAAGTTGGGGATATTTTGGGAATTATTTAATTTTTTATGACATGGCAATTAGTTGACGTGGAGCCATTAAAAAAGATAGTTTTCTGTAGTTTTGAAACTATTGGGTAGTTTTCTGAAAAACTCTGAAACTATAGGGGAGTTAAAATAAGCCATATATAAGTTTTTTTACATAAAAAGTAATAGAAGAGTATCTTAATTGAAACTAGTTCCATTTGGCTTATGGCTATATGTGCCTTTAAGATGAATATAATACCCCAAAGCAAAACTGTCGGCAGATCCCTCTTCTAGACTTCTTATTCCAATCTTAAATTGGAAGAAGCCAACTGATCTAAGAGAGAGTTACCCGCCCAACTAAGAGGGAGCTGACGTCGGCTCACATGCAAGCCTAAAACTTTGTCAAAACTTTAATGGAAACTTATGATTCCTGGCAGACCCCATTTTGAGGGGATAAGGCTTTGATGATCCAAGAGTCCAAGGTCAAATATGGAGTATCCAGCTCTTGCGGAAAAACTTTCCTCCAAAAGTGAGAGGTCGCCAGTTCGATTCTCAGAGGGGTCATGTCCAAAAAAGGGGGGACACAAGGTGAAATATGCTTCCCTGAAATTGAAAGGGAGTGCTTCTCATATACTCGCAGCAAGGGATGACATGTGTGAGAGGCGAGTGGCTTGGCAAGAACGAGAGGCAGTACTTAAACCCAGATCGCTACAATTAGGCTCCTAAATGGGAAAATAAAAATTTAAGGAAAGCAAGCTAAAGAAATTGCAACCCACAACCCTGGACGAAATGAAAGGGGAGTCCAATGTTTGATCTGTGGTGTGAAGAACATTCTTCTAAATGTATGAAAGTAGGCAAAACAAAAGATGGTCAAACCACATATTTCTACACTTCCTTTACTAATAATAAAAATAAGAAATATGAATCCAAGAGTCATCAGATAATCAGCTAAATCAGGGACAGTTGAATTATTAAACAAATTATGAACAAAGTAGGTTGCCCCAAGTAAGAAGAAAAATTTAATAAAGGAGAGCATAGAAGTTATATAAGCATCCATTCCACATCAAAGCTTCAATAAAGTTAAATTTCAAGGACAAAGGAGGTTTACTGCATATAAGTATAAGGAGCTGAAGCGATAGTTATATAAAGACCAACCATATT